>APFE031713618.1:331222-521845 GCA_000404065.3 Pinus taeda | reverse complement strand
GTAAATGGACACTTGTTATTTAATAAGTGATCCATAATTTGAGGTAGTTAGGACATGGAGCTTATAAATAGCTCATTGAAAGAGTGTTTGTGTTGTTCGGGTGTAAGCTCTTGCAATTCAATTATGTAATTATTTTTTTCTGATTAATAAAATTATGTGTCTGAGGACACTTCTGCCATTATCATGATCTTGATCCAAAATTGTATCGAAGGTGCACAAAATATTTCATATCATATCATAATGATAGCCCCTACAACATAAAATATACTTTAGATAAAAGTATTCCTAAGAAACCCTTTCACTTGCACACTTGGCCTTTCTTAATACCTTAGACCAAAACAACACTTAGAGCATGTGGTATTCTTGGAATAGATCAACTAGTCATTACTCCACTCAATATTGTGGGATAATATCATGGTATTGACCCTTGCTATTCTTTAAACTTGAATTTCCTTGATTTTCCAACCCATACATGATTTTCCTCTCATGAAAGCGTGTGCATACATATACGCTCTTTTTTTTTTGTTAACCCATGCGTATATGCTTATTTGTCAAAGTGAACTTGGCTATACAACTTACAACATCCTTTCCTTCAACTTCTTGATTATGATCACTAGAAATTTGTTCAAACTTCCTATTCTTCTCTACCAATGTCTTGTTACCTCTAAATTGACCTGTTACAATGTGAATGAGTTGTCATAAAGAACAACACTTGTATCCTAATGCCAACAATCTCCCCCTTTGGACTTGGAAACTATATTGGTGTCGATTATTGCAAGTTGTAGAAACTGTTGGAGATATTAAGAAACACCAAAATACACTTCCCCTTTAACATCAATAAAAAAGGGCAGACCAAGATATTCTCTCTTTTAGATAGACTATGTTGTTCATGCTCCCCTTGAGTACATGTAGTGTCTACAGAGGGATTTTTCAAAATAATAACATGACTCTATAACTCAACTATGTGAGTATGGCCTTCCTATCACCAATGCCTTATACATACAACAATCACCCAACCAAGTGGGGATACACCAAATTTGACTTATCCACCCAACCAAGTGGAGATATACCAATTGTTTATACATCGCTGAAATATAACAATTATTACATCATCCTTCCCATGCATGGTGGGTAAACAAATTACATCATATGTCCAATAGGACTCTTTTGAAAATCAACTGTGACAGAATGTAACATATTACACCCTAGATCTTTACATGACCTACACAACAATGAATATATGAAACCACAACTGAAATCAACAACCATAATTCCAACAATGAAGAACTTTTGTGAAGGAAAATGCTCCCTATGAACTTGTGGTACCTTTGCATTGTTAACAAACCATTCATCAAGGCATCTTCATCAATCAAATAAAAGTCAATGAAAAAATCATATCAGCAAACAATAATCATCCATATCAGACTGAGCACCCATGTTAGAGTCCGACCCACTTTTTTGTATCAGGAAAACATATACACCCCTTTAGCCATAGAAACACGCATATTTACGTGACTATCCTTCATGAAACCTGCGTATAGGAACCTTCCTCTGAAAACTAGATTTAAGAGCAAGATGATGCATACACTACTCCCAGATTTTGTCTGAGATATTCAAATTTTTCTTTGGGAAGCAGTTTGGTAAATATATCAACAACCTTTTATTTGGAGGTACCATACTCCAATTTAACCATTTGTTCAATAACTTGTTCTCGTAGAAAATGGTACTTAATGGGTATGTACTTGGTCTTAGAGTGCATGACTGGATTTTTTGAAATACTAATGACACTTGTATTATCAAATAGAATGGAGATGGGTGGAGTACATGTGATTTGAATGCCTTGTAATGTTTGCATCATCCAAATTAGTTGTGTGTAGAAAGATGCAATAGCCACATATTCTTCTTCAGTTGTAGATAAGGAAAACGAACTTTGTTTCTTGCTGAACCAAGACACTAATTGTGATCCCATATAGAAAGCACCTTCACTAGTGTTTTTTTGATCATCAACATTGCCTACCCAATATGCATATGTATATGCATGAAGAGTAGCATCATAATCTTTAGGGTACCATAGACCAAAGTATTTAGTTCCTTGAAGATATTTAAATATTATTTTTATTGCTTGAAGATGTGGTTCCATTGGATTTTCTTGGAGCCTTCCAACAATTCCTACTACATGCATGATATCAGGTCTGGTACCTATTAGATAAAGAAAACTTCCAATCGTAGATATGTATGTTGGTTGGTTCACTACAGTTGAATCATTATTAGAACTAAGACTGCATCTTGTTACAATTGGAGTAGTTACAACATCCTGTTACAATTGAAGTAGATACAGGTCTATAATCTTTCATTCCATACTTCTTTGGAATATGCTTGAGATATTTAGTTTGTGAAAGAAAAATACCATCTTTTGTTTGTTGTACTTGTAGACCAAGAAATAAGTAAGTTCACCAAGTAAGGACATTTCAAATTTTTGTTATAACCGAAGCAAAGTTTTGACTCATAGATTCTTCATTTCTACCAAAGACGATATCATCCACATAAACAATAATAATTAGCAATTTATCAATTTCAATCTTTGTATATAATTTGTTGTCTACAAATCCTTTTGTAAAACCTTATTGTTGTAGATACTTGTCAAGATCATAATACCAGGCCTTTCAAGCTTGTTTCAAACCATATAGATCCCTTTTGAGTTGCATACAAGTTTTGAATCATTTCCTGGAATGAACCCTTTTTCTTGCTCAATATAAACTTCTTCTAAATCTCCATTAAGAAAAGTTGATTTTACATCCATTTAATATATTTTGAATTTTCAAAAACTTGAAAGAACAAGAAAAATTCTAATGGCTTCAAGTTTGGAAACATGTGCAAATGTTTCTTCAAAGTATATACCCTCTAGTTGAGCATACCCTTTACAAACAAGTATTTAGTTGTTTCTAATAATCTCTCCATTTTCATTCAACTTATTCTTAAATATCCATTTTGTTCCTATAACATTTTTATGATGAGGTCTATGAACTAATTCCCAAGTATCATTCTTTTCAATTTGGTCAAGTTCTCCATCCATGGCCTTAACCCAACATGCATCTTTGCTAGCTTCATTTTCATTCTATGGTTCTATGGATTATAGTAATGCTAGATAACATGAGGTTCCTGTAAGAATTTTTCTTGTCTATACTCTAGACTCTTTTTCTCCTAGAATTTGAGATTATGGATGATTCTTGTGAACATACGTGGATGGAGTCTTTTCCCTATCTGTTGTATCTTATTTTGATGCTTCATTGGTTTCTTACTCTATATAATTTTTATTTGATACCAGAAAGCATTCATTGTGTTCCTCATTGTCATATTCCTTTGTTGATTTCATGTGTTCTAGATTTCTACATGCTTCATCAATTACTACATAAATACATTCAACAATTTACCAAAGTCTTTTGTTATAACATTTGTATCCTTTACTTCTAGATTAATAACCTAGAAGAATTCCCTCATTGGCTCTAGGTTCAAACTTACCAAGTTTCTCATCTATCCTTTCGATAAAACATGTAGCTTAACCCTAGAAGGTGTTAGGAGTTCCAGATTCATCAAGCATAGCTCGAGCCATTTGTTGAATTTTTATGTTCATTATTTCCACTACGCAATTATGTTTAGGAATTATGGCAACAAAGAACTACCTTTTTATTCCATGTTGTTCACAAAAATAAAAAAATTCATCTGATATGAATTCTCCCCCTCGATCAGATTTGAGACATTTGATTTTTCAATTTGATTCATTTTCAACTAAAGCTTTGAAGGATTTAAACTTTTAAAATGCTTCATATTTATGCTTTAGTAGACCTATCCAACACATTCTAGAAAAATCATCAATGAATAGGATTTTATATTGTTCTGCACGAGGTGAATTTTCCTTATTGGTTCACACAAATCAGTATGGATGAGTTCAAGAGGTTTACTTGCTTATTGTTCCTTTTCACTTAAATGAAATCTATTTTGCATACCAACTTGACATGGTTTTTATATGGTATTTTCTGGGATACTGATATCTGGAAGATCACAAACCGCCTTGAGCCTATATGCTTTTCATTTTTGAGAAAATCTTAGATGCCCCAATTTTCTATGCGATGACCAATTTTCATCCTTTTTTCTTAGATAACATTGTTTTTTTCCTCCTCTAAGTATGTATAAATTGTTTGGAGTTCTTGTACCTTTGATTACGTTCTTCCATGTATCAAGCTCACAAACCACACATATGTTTGATCGAAACAAAACTTCATTTCCTCGACCACACATTTGACTGACACTCAACAAGTTATGTTTTAAAACGTCAACATACATGACATTTCCAGCTTTAACCTTTTCTTTCAAATAAATAGAGCCTTTAACTTTAATGACAACTGGTGTGCCATTTCCAAAGGAGACATTCTTTAATTTTTCCAAAGCATTATATGGATGAATTTTCTCTTTATCACTTGTCATGTGTTTGGAGAATCCATTGTCAATGTACCATTGATTCCATTGTCCTTCTGCAAATAGAGCCATGCCACATCTTTCTCATTGAAATTCCTTCTTTCTCCATACCTTTGAATTTGATGATGTTTGCTCCTTTTGAACTATTGGCCCAAATTTGCTCGTGCATTCGGATTCTTCATGACCAAAGTTATTACAAAATGAACATTCAATTTCATCTTCAAGTGGAGAAAATTTATTATAGGAACTTTTCTTGATTCATATTATGCTCCTTTGATTTCATTCTTCTCTAGTCATGATAGTTTTGTAACCAACACATTGAGTAGCCTTATGCCTAAAGTTATGGCATGTAAAACATTGTCCATTAAAGAAGTTTATATGATCATATAATCTTTTGGCATTGTTTACATGTTGCTTGATGCTTCTATTAATGTTCATCCTTGGAGTAAATTGAGTATGATTTACTTGATGAGTACTTTAAGGCTTTTGTTGATGATTCACATATTGTTCACTGGTCTTTGTTGCATCAATATAGCTTCTAGTGGAGGCTCACGACTTTTGTGATTGGGATGATTCTTCAATATATCCAAGACCTATTTTTATAAGAAGATAACACTGAACTTTAATGATTTCATTTAAAGTTTTTGATCCTTTAGCAAATCAAAGATTAAGATATTTTGGCTTCTCATGTTATTTTCTTAGACCCATAACTTCACATTCTATTTTTTCATTGTGATTTTCTCTTTCGGAGATTTGATGTCAACGTGTCTATGATCATATTCTTTTCTTGTAAACAAATTTCGAGTTTTATGATTTCTTCAAGAAAGTATTCCTCTTCTAAGGCATCCAAAAAGTTATCATTGTCATAATCCATCAGTATTTCATAATCTTGTTAAGTTTCATCTTCATAACTATTACATAATCCATCACTATCTTCATGGGTATTGTAACTTCTTCTATTAACACTATTTTTTTCTATTTCCTTTTTCATATTTATCTTTATGAGGAAATTTGGAAGCATAATGGTTGACTCTACCACAAGAAAAGCATTTGAATGGTAGCTTACCTCTAAATCTTCCAGAACGTGTTGAAGCTTCTTGACAAAGTTCACCTCATCTTCTTCTTCTGAAACATATCCTGATTCGTTGTGTTCTTCCTTTTCTTTTCCCTTTGCTGAAGATTTGAAAGTGACTTCTCTCATATTTGATGGACCTCCTTTCCTCATTTCAAAGGTAGTTAGAATTCCATGAAGTTGTACCATAGTAATAGATTGAAGATCCTTCTTTTCTTCTATGGTAGATACTTTTGACTGAAACTTAGAAGACAAAGATCTCAAATTTTTCTCTACTAAAGTAGCCTCCTTTATCTCTTCACCCAGATTATTCATACAATTAACAATATCATCTACATGTAAAAAGTAACTAGCAATATTTTTATCACTATGCATCTAAGAGTTTCATACTGAATTCTAACAGTTTGAAGGTTAGCACGTTTTACCTGGGAGTCTCCTTCATAGCTCTAAATGATTTTCTCCCATATTTCTTTGGTTGTCTTGAACTCCATGGCTTTCATGAATTCTAATTTTGATAGACTTCCCAATAAAGTATTAACTACTTTGGCATTGGTTTCGTATAACTTATTACCTATTGTAGTTGTAGGTATTGCTGCTGATAATTGATATCCTACCTCCACAATTTCCCAAACATCAGCTCCAAGAAATTGAAGATAGGCTCTAGTTCTTATTTTCCAATATAATAATTTGTTCCCATTGAAGATTGGTGGTCTCATAGATCGCATGCCTTCATGATTGTTCATATTGAAAGATATCCGTTCAAGTGATCAAGCTTCTTCTAAATGACTTTCTCTGATACCAATTTTTGGAAATAATAATTACGGGGGGGGGGTGAATCAATGTTTACAATTAAATAATTTTGAATTCCCAATAAGATTTATATACACTACTTCAGTGAAGTGAACTTGCATGTGTCTGCTACTGTGATTAAAGAAACCAATGTCCACCTAGAGAACTTATGATTTAGTCAATTTGTCATATGTTGATCTCTAATCAGTGTATCAATATAGTAACTATGTTTTAGTAATTACATAATAAACCATCACACATAAGCAATACACATGAACACCAAGATTTAAGGTGGAAACTCAATGTGGGAGAAAAACCACATGTTGCCTTCATCTCTGTCTTCTTTTGATATAAAGAAAATATGTTTACAATATTGTCTTGGTGCAGACTCATACCAGTGTGCAGGCACCCACCTACAGAAGGCTACAACTTTATCTCATTTTCTGGCTTCTACTGGAAGGGAGCTACAACCCCCTAGCTCATGTACTAGACAATATATTTACTAGTATGTAAGCGTTGGCCTATAGAAGGCTACAGCCTTCTCTCTTCCTCTAGGGACCACATTTCATTAAATAATAGACTGGATGCTCTTTGTACACAACAATAAAATATGAATGCCTCGTTTCATCAAATTTTCACATTGAGCCTATTAGAAACTTAGAAAAACTGCATCAATAAACAATCAGTTAATCTGAACAGCCAGATCACTGTCACCAGAACATTGTATTGAACTCATAAACTTGCATCATCATTCAGATCTAGCTGCAACCTCAAGAATCATACATCAAAATGTATACGCTACGTCGATGAACTAAACCTACGTGTATATGCTACTTTCTGTAACAAAACATACGTATACCTCCAAAAATGTTAAATCATAAAAACTTTTGAATCAAATCTGTACTAACCAGGAATATTTTGAACATTTACTGTCAATTACAGAGATCTATACAGTCAGCAGCAAAGATAACTCTTCTCACTTAATCAATCAATCAATCAGACACAAACTCCTGATGCATTCAACTTTAGTTTTAGATCTAAGAAGACTTCATTGACAGACAATAGAAAAACAACAACACTAATAAAATACATCAGTCATTTTTGAGCAACAACCTTTCCTTTTTCATACGGTACTTGGAAGAGTCAAACTTGCGTGTATATGTGAATTGACCAAGGCGAACCAGTGTATAGATCTGCAAATACTAACTTACAAATTAAATGCTATTCTAGACTTCAAACATACCCATATCATGACATTTAAAGAATAAAATATGCGTAAGCAATTAGATCTTGCCCAATCAATATTAAATCATACAATGATAAGTCATTTCAGGTCTCATGATCTTGATCCAACATTGTATCCAAGGTGCACAAAATATTTTAGATCATATCATAATCATAGCCCCTGCAACATAAAATATACTTCAGATAGAAGTATTCTTGAGAAATGCTTTCACTTGCACACTTGGCCCTTTGATCTTCTCCTCCTTATATAGATTTTGCCCTTTCTGAATACCTCCGATGAAAACAACACTTAGATTTTGTGGTATTCTTGGATGGGATCAAATAGTTATTACTCCACTCAATATTGTGGGCTAATACCATGGCATTGACCCTTGGTATTCTTTAAACTTGAATTTCCTTGATTTTCCAACCTATACGCGCTTTTCCTCTTGTGAAAGTGTGTGCATACGTATACGCTCTTTTTGTTCTGTTAAACCGCGTGTATACACTTGTTTGTCAAAGAAAACCTGTGCATATAGCTTACAACATCCTTTTCCTTCAACTTCTTGATTCTGATCAATAGACCTTTGTTCCAATTTCATGTTCTTCTGTACCAATATCTTGTTACCTCTGAATTGACCTGTTACAATGTGAGTGAGTTGCCATCAAGGACAACATTTGTATCACAATGAAAAAATTCCTATTGATTTGTGAGACTCATATAATATTCCCGAGTGATGGATGACTATACTCTTCATCAATAGTGACCAGATATGGTAGTCGCATTCATGTGACAATCAAGTGATGCTTGACAATGTTCAATAATATATAGAAATAACATGATACTTAGTGAAAATTATATGGATCACATCTAAAAAACTAAAAAATATCGCGTTAATTTCAACATGGAAATGTAACCTGGACATATCAGTGACAATATTGGAAAAAAGACAAAAACCTCAACCAACATGACCCTGCTGCATAATAATGACTTAAATGGATGGCAGTGGCAGAAGGACTCTCTCAGTGACAACAATATAGATTATGACAATGCACAACCATAATATGATGGAAAACCATAAGATAGAATGGATTTCATAAAAACTCTGAAAAGGAAACTAAGAATCTGAAGTATGTGGAGCACATCCCTAAATTTCGATTGAATCAAAATCTTGTTTATGTTGATATCCACATTATAAATATGAGAAGTAGTCACACACATGGAAGAATGATTGACTTCATTAATAAATTTGACATGAAGAAAGTTTCACTAATATTTGTAAACTATGGATCAATGAAGGTCATTTCTGTAATGAATTTGATTAAGACCAAAGAAGAAGGTAGGGTAAGTGTCCCCAAGATACAGTTTTTATGTGCATTTTATGGGTTAATATTTTCTAGGTTTTTCTAGCTGTTCATTTTCATATTGGGAATCTAGGGTTTTTGGGCCTTGCAAAATTGTCTGGTCTTGAAAAATATTAGTATTTAAGGTTTCTGAACACTACATTAGATTGAGTTAACCCTAGAAGGAAAAAACCTAACCCTAACTATTTGTTCCCTCCAAAGGAATCAATAGCTTTTTCGATATGGAATCTAGAGATTTCCACACTAAGTGTTCTTCGATATTAAACTATCTCAAAACCCTAGCATAAAATATCCATGAGAGAAAGAATCTAGGGTATCTATTAAACCTTAGTGAATGTTGGATTAAGTTAATCCTAGGGCTTTAATTCAAAACCATAGGACTTTTTGTTTGAGTTGAAAGTAAATACCCTCATAAGAGGAATTTCTATGGTTTGTAGCTAGAACCCTAGAAGTATACTTTGAATAATCATAAAAACCTAGATTTACAGGATTGGCATCATGCCCTTGTCTTAGTATATTTTGTTGTTTTTCACCCTGCTAGTGAGATTTGCAGGCACATAATAAAGGTTGTCAAAATTATAGAAACAAATATGGAAGAACAAAACAAGGCAAGACTCATGCTTGATGATGACTCCTTGATAATGTTGAGCATGATGGAGAGAGGGAGATGCAAGAACCCTAATGATATTGAAGTTTTTAGTCGAAGAACATATTCTAGGAACACATTGATGATTAAAAGTCGAAGCCAAACCTTATTACAAAATGTTCTATAACATGCAAAAGACTGTTGACTTCAGAGGGAGCAAGAAGCCAAACTCTAATACTGATAATCATGGGATATGACTTGGCTCCTTAGTAGGACATGTTGCTAAAATATGTGAAGAGGATGGAACGAGAATTTTCTTGACTATGTTGTACCTACAATTGCATGGTTTGATCATGGAACACATGAATTGTGCAGATATCACTTTTGATGGCTTAGTCAAGCATGAGGACATAATTGACATTACAAAGTTGATATGCTACTTTGAAGAATATGAGGCGGAACTCTGTTAAGAAGGAAGAAAGCATGTGCTAACACCTATGAGGAAGCTCGACTCCTTGAACATGACAAATACACTAGTTGATGATAATGTTGTTTGATAAGATATAGGAAGATTGAAGTTTGAGATGATGTGTTGTTAGGAGTTGAGAAGCCCTGTCATGAATATGAAATGTGAAAGAAGGATGAAGCTCAGATATGATGTATTTTGATTTAGGAGTCTCTATAGCTACCATTAAGATCTCGACAAAAGAGCAAGTAGTTGATGCATTGATGAAGTATGAGACCAACTAAGGATTGTGATGATGTATCACAGACTGAAAAGAAGTAAGAAATATCCTCCATGTTTGAGGAGTAAGGATCTCCTCCCTTATTGAGAAGGAATGATGGTGGACACCACATTCTCGATATGTGTCATGAACTAGGCCAAAACTCACCACCATACATCTAGTTTATCACACTAGAAGGGCGAACGGAGAATTGATAAACATATGGGACTTGTACTCATTGAGGATTGGGAATGCAAGATAGGATGTAGTCTTGTGGACCGACACTCTTTGAGGATATGATAGTGTATCCAAGAAAAGAGTGGTCAAAGAGGATTGTTATTCTTTGAGGATTGGGAATCCAAGATAAGAACAGTCCTGGAAGGACATACCTTGTGAACATGCAGATGTGGTATGTTCCTTGACAAGCCAAGGTGTCCATATGTGTGCCTCCTAGCATTGTACTCTAATATTGTGGATAATTAAATCTTGTTAGTCAAAAGGCATTTCTATATTGTAATTTGATAGTGTTGGTTATGATGTTGACGCACAAACATGGGTTATTAATTTGACTCTTCTTAAGATAATATTTCAATTTTAGAAGTATCATTGTACCGATTATGGAATTATGAATACCTCTGTAGTTAACAAGGAGTGTTATAAAATGTAGCTAGGTTTGGTCTTCATAATGATCTTTGTACTTATATCATTGTATATTTTATGTAAAATCAAAAGAAAAAAAAGAAAAGAAAAATAATAATTATTCTTATTATTAAATAATTAGATAAGAATGTTCTTCATGCTTCTAGGTTTTGGAGTCAAAGAGTCAAAGTCCTATTTGGACCTATTGCAAATAAAAAGGAAAAAACAATAATTTGTAAATTGGGTCAAAAGCCCATCTAGATGCCAAGTCAACCTACTTGTCAAGTCAGCCCAACCCCAAAGGAAAATGTGATTATTCACACCCTTAGGGAAGGTATAAATAGAGGATGATTTGAGCTAATTTGGACACACAGAATTTGCTCATTTTCTTCTGAAATCTCGAAGAAGGAGGGTCGAAGAATGAAGTTGGACAAGGGTTTGTGAAAGTTTTCGTTTATCATATCTTATCATGAAGATTAGTTGTTGGTCTGTGGTTGTTCATGGATTTACTGCATATAAGAACGTTTTGACTTGGCATCTAGAAGGATGGTATTTTTCTATGGTCATTAGTCTTGGATATCTCACTTTGATCTCTTTATATAAGAAGAGAATTTTCTAGGTTTTCCCCTTGGAGGATCTTTGCCCTGGCTTGGAGCCTATATATTGTTCTTTCTTATTTATTATGATCTTCATGTTTTTATGTTTGGTAATTTATTGATGGAAGGTGAACATCATAATAAGAAAATGTCAACAAATTCAAAAGTAATTATCATAGAAAAGAGAAATCTAATTTAATGTGCTAGCCTCTTGATTTCTCAACATGTAGTACCACCATGACTGTTGTCATGCAAGTTTCAAGAAAGCTAGAGCATCTCGACATGAAGAATGCATAAAAGAAAAAATCCAAGGTAGAAGTATCCCATCAACTTACAACAAAATTACTACTAGAAGTGCCCTCATAAGTTCACAATTGGAAGTTCCATTGTGATCAATGTTCCAAACGGGAGTGAAACTACGCCAAAGATTGTGTCAGAATGGTGATAGTTTAAGGGTGATGGAACCACATCCAGGAAAAGAGGAATTCTGAGTCCAAAGTGACCCCCCATCATTGCTTACATCATAGGGAGTTCCCCCCGCAAACCACCGATCTCCATAAACAAAACTCCATCATTTAATTGTGGTCATTTGGGTTTACGCCCCACACAATACATAATGCCCGGTCACTATTGAGGGCAACACTTGATCACCACCAGATCGTGTGACCAAGTGTTGGAATTAAGTACAAGTGAAGCACTGCATGGAGATTGGGGTTGGCTGACAACAACCATGGCACAAAGATAATGATTGGAGAAGGGATCTCGATAGGGAAATGTAATCTAGGGGGACTGATCATAGTCACGATTTTATCAAAGAAAGTTGTAAATCAAATGGGAAACAAGTTGAATATTGTCTAGGCTATGAGAGTGAATGTTTCATGGATCGGGCCTAAGGCCTTAAACACTATTGTGAAGTTTTAGACGGGTTGTAAGTCATGGGGACGAGAACGAGCTAGAGGATTTGGACCGAGCATAGAGGCACAATGAACAGTCATTTGTGGATGTAGATAAGTCAAGAGGTGAAAAATTATTGAAAAGTTTCCGCAGTTTTGGAAATATAGTTGCCAAATGCAGCCTCGTTTACATGTAGAGAGGTTTCCAAAATACCAAGAATGCAGGTGACTACAATAGTAGGTATCCACAGTGTGCCTTGATTGTAGCATCCCAAGCATCGACCACCGTGTCTTTTTATTTTGACGTCCTAGCTATTGACTATAGCCCTATAAATTTCAAAAATTGCAGAACATTATCAAAGCCATTATCATGCCCTTATCATGTGATTGTTCAAGTATCAAAGCTATCCATCCACCCACTCAAATAATTTAACTTAATTTCTTTTTTAAAACTAATTTAAATGTTTGAAAAATATGAAAAATAAATATCCTTATACCAAAAGCTATTTATTCCCATCAAATACGTTCACCCCATTAGAAAACCTAAAATATTAATTTTAAAATTCCAAAATAAATTTTGTAATTTAAACAAAAAAACATTTAGAAAAACTTTAAGTTATCTTATAAAATTGGATGAATAAATCCATGATCAAACGCCTTTTGATCCTTAGACAAAAGCTATACTCCATGCTAATAAATATTCTTTTGTTTTTTTGTATTTGATAAGATTATAGTTGACTACCATTTTTAATTCTTTCTAAAATTTCAACTTAACTTTGATGAAAATAAAACCCTAATTTATTTACATAATTTGTTGAAACATATTGCGTGATATCGATCAATTATGAACCTTGATCAAGAGCATGCGAACTGCTACCGTTATCCCGAGTTCTACGGACAAGAAAACAAAGGGCAGTAACTGTAGTCGTAGCATCTCCTTATTATTCTGGGTATCTCTCCGATTTTTGCGACATGGAACTGCCCGGTCCCATACGAAGACTTCCCCGACGTGGGGACGTGCGGCAGCGCTATATTCAACTCTCCAGACGGAACTGATCACAGCAATGTGGCGACTTGGTAATGCCATAATATAATGTGGCGAATGGGCGGTGGTTAGTGCCATGTAACATTATAATATTAATGAGCATAATAATTATTATTATGGTTAGATCATTCCATTCGTCACTCTCGCTGGTTTTACTTTATTGTGATGCCATGTCGCCACGGCAATCGCTAAATGTGTGACTATAGGAAATTTAATGTGCCTGACAAGGGCATTGTTTAACACTATATAACACTCTGTGCGGTGATGAGAGAAAAAAATTCCACAAAATATTATATGGTGTTAAATACCACTCATCTCAACAAGTATTAAATTTTCTATAATCCCACAAATAAAAGTGGCCATATCGCCACATTCACATTGCACGTCCTAATCACTGAACTGGTCTCCCTATAGAAATGCTTCCAAACTCCATGATCCATCCATCCCTGCCTGGCTGGCTCGGGATTCGGCCCAGACCAGAAATTATCAAAGTGATTAACATGTTGACAAACAACATAGACCAAAAATGTCTACTGTTCTCTTTTGCTTTTGTTCTATTTTATATCACGCCTCCCTACAAGTCTAACAATTAATCTAGATCAAGTGGCTCTCAGAAAAGGCGTTGGTGTCCACATTGAATATTAAAAAAAACTAAAGAACTAAATTGTTTTATTCTAAATGACTAAATTGTTGCATAGTACATAGTATTTGTTATAATAAAGTATATTTAAATATTTGAAGAGATTCAGGAAATCCATTAAAGAATGTAACTTGATCCCTTCCAACCTTAATTGATCTTAATATGACATAAATTTAAATTAGTTTATATATCAATACTCAAATTTATTTGTTATTAATATTTTTTTAAATATTAAAAAATTATATACCTATTTATATTAATTTTTAATTACTTTATCTTAATTTATATATAAAAAGATATTAATATCATATCATGTAATATAATTTTTAACACTGACATTAATAGTGTTAAAGTATGGTATATCTAAGTTTTATTAAAAATTAAACATATTATATTAATAAAAAACTAAACTTAATAAAAATTCATAAAATTTTAAAAGAATGATAATATAACCACTTTTTGAAAGTTTTTCTGGCGGATTTTTCCGGTCAAAATCCGGCAGCAATTCATTGGAATCTCAAGTTTGATAGCTAGTTTCTGCATAATCAATGGCTCCCAGGGGTTTTTCAGGGCGCTGAATCCAAATATGCAGTTAAAAAACCATTTTAACTGCTAAAAATCAAGATTTAACCTCATTTCTTCCACCGAATTCCGTCACCGGAATCTCCAAAAAGTCACATTATAGACAACTCCTAATATAATAACATGGATTATTATTAAGTTTAAAAGATTCCGGATGTGTTTGTTTCTTCCACTCAAAACTTTTCATCTTACTAAACACGAAGTTGTGGCCCTCCATCTCCATCGAGTCCAAAATATTTTGGTGGACCCACCCGACATGCTGATTCAATCGGAGCGTTGGATTACACTCAATTCCAATTATATATATCACGTAATATTTTCTCTCCAAATTCATGTAATAGTTATCACGTTGCACACGGTTTCTGGGTCCTCACGCCGCCACCGCCGCCTTCTCTGAGATATAATTGCATAAGCGATTCCGTTCGGCTCCTCGCATGACAATTGAAATGGAAATGGGCGATTAAATTATTTGGTTCCTAGGGCCAGAAATTGATATTTAATTGATTTATTATTAGGTATTTCGATGGTTAGACATAGTCACAATAGTGACATACTTGTCTCATATATATAGGTTGAGTGTTGGGGTTAGTCTCAATGTTCAGTTGAAAAGTTATTTATTTAAAAATAAGATGTTGTCAATAAGATTAGATAAAATTGAATTGACTTTAAATATTTTATTTTATTAGATAATTTTAATTTTATATGTCATTTTTACTCTCAATTTTTCTCTATAAAATTATTATTTATATATAAGTGTCAAAATACCAATACAACCTATTTTACAAATTTTAAATATATAAAATTTCCATGAATTCCATTCAATGATTCAATGTATATCTTAAAATATATATCATATAGTGAATTTGGTATATATATATGTTTATTGAATTATAAATTGATTCAATGTATATCTTTTAATTAATGTTAAAATTATGTTTTAGAAAATTAGGATATAATAAATATTCTGAAATTGTGATTTAATATATGTATATATAAGATAAATTTAAAGGAAGCTTTGTTTATCTTTAACCTTCTTAATAATACAAATATAACAAATTATTTTGACTCATAATGCTTTAGAAATTTTCCAAGGTCCTCTTATACCATAGAGTTGGTGAGAGTTTGTTTTTATTTTAGAAATGTTAATTTTCTTCTTTACACTATATCAAAATAGAGAGATATTTTTGGTCTTTTACTTTACCATTGAGGGTCTCCTTAAATAGTATCTTAATTTTTGTCTACCATAGAGCTGGTGAGAGTTTGTTTTTATTTTAGAAATGCTAATTTTCTTCTTTACACTAGATCAAAATAGAGAGATATTTTTGGTCTTTTACTTTACCATTGAAGGTCTCCTTAAATAGTATCTTAATTTTTGTCTATCCTCTACCCTTTGCTCTAGCCAAAAATGGTTTTGATTATAGCTCGAAATGATCTTAAGAAACCCCTCATCATTCATGGTGTTTATCTTGTTTTAGTACATTAGGTACATAGCGGCATTCATGCTTTGAATGGGTGAATACTAGCTTCTATGAGGAGGATATGATAGTGCATATTATTTTTTATTTTGAGCTTATAAGTTATAAAACGATTATGGATTTTCTTTATCTTTCTTCATGATTCTCAAGATATGTTGCCTCCTCAAACTTTATAGTCATATAAGATAAAAAGAGTAGCAAGAGTCTCAAGGAAGAGTTTCTTTTTATTCCATAGCCAAAGGTCTATTATTTTCAAGTCCTTAATAAGCTCTCCATCCTCCATTTATCATTTTCTCAATGCTATAGTTCTAGCCAAGCTTTGGATGAAGATCAGTTTTGAAATATTTGCGTGAAGTTACTTCTTCCACATTGTTATTGTCATACATGAATTAGGTATAAGTAACCATTTTAAATTTTATTATATTTTTCTTTGTTCTCTCATTGTTAATAGTCATAACCATACTAGAGTAGAAATCATTGAGATCATAAAGATTCCTTAACATAAGAACAATATCACAATGGAAAGAAGAAAGACAATTATTATATTAGAAAAAGTCTAGCTAACACTATTTGCTTTTTCCAAAAACTCTCTAACTGGTTAATCTATATACCAACAAATAAAAAAAATTGATTAGTTCCTATATTATAATTAATTTATTTATACTAACCCTTAATATTTCTTTATTCATAAACACCAACAAAACTAAAAATAAAATCTGTAAAAACTAATCCCATATAATTAAGGATTGATTACAAAAAAGAGTGTTGTGTTGGTTGTTCATCTACCTTTCGAAAGTTACAATATTGATTTTTAACTAATAATTGATAAATTAAATATTTTGTAATATTGATTTTTAACTAATAGTTGATAAATTAAATATATAGAAAATTTGTAATTTAATAACTATTGTTGTTTATTTTAAAATATATTTAACACTGGGTTGATATCACAATTTGAACATAATTAAGAACCAGTAAAACTCATCTTTATTTTAACTATAAATATCTGAATCTTCAAAATCACAATATTAATTCCCATATTTAAAATTATAACATTTTTATTTAATGAATAAATAACTCAATTATAAATATAAATATCTATTTTTTAAGTTTATATAAAAATAATTATTACAATAAATCCACCAATATCAAACACCCCCCGCAATTATAAAACATAAAAATCTATTAAAATAAATATTAAATAATTATTTTAAATGTTTATTTTTATTTTATCTTTAATCAAAGTAATAACTTATAAAATTGACGAACGATAACAGTAAATCCATTAAACTAAATGTTAAATTAAAGTTATTTTAATTTATTTTTTTTTTTTAATTTTTATTTTTATTTTATTTTTATTTATGGTAATATAAAGATAAAATTAAAATAAGAATAAGTAATTTAAATATAAAAATTATAACTAAAATATATGGTTAAAGTATTTATAGCAAATGATATGAATTAAGAAGAATTTAATGAAAAAACTGAAAAATATGATTTAAAAATTTATAAAATAAAAACGAAATTCATTATAGTCACGGGAAATGCATTTTTAGATGATTCTTCCAGTTATTTCATTTATCTTGTTTTTATTATTATGTATTATGGCCAGTTTTATTAAGAATCGTTAAAATATTTATCACATATATATAATGAGCTTTAATGCGTTTATTATTTTACACCCGATCAGGTTGAGGAGATGGGCAGGTGGAGTTATGAAAACGCGGAGGGGTGCAAGGATAGATAACGCCGCTAGGTTCCGAAGCATGATGGCAATTGGGGGCAGAAGTGGTGGGACAGATCATGATCAGGAGAGAAAGGACAGCAGGGGGACGAGGAATGACGGTGGCGCCGTCAGAATGTCAGACAAAGGCCAGGGAATTGATTATGAGAGGACAGGGGACAGCAGAGCGGACAGAGAAGTGGAGCCAAAGGCCATCAAGAAGGGAGGTATAAGGGAAACAGGGTGGCGAGGGTCGAGGGATAGTGCATGCAGGGAAATCGACGAGAGAGGGGAGCAGTGCCGAGTTACAGACAGGAGAAAGGCCAGACGGGAAAGCAGGACAGAAGAAGCAGGGGAGCACAATTCGGGGTCAAAAAACAGGAAGAGAATGGCTGCGGAGGGAAGCAGAGCGACAGGGATATGGCTGCAAAGAAATGTAGGTGATGGGGACTAGAGCTGAGCAAGCCCGGACGTAAAGGGCAAGGGGAAATTGGAAGCGGAACCCGAGCAGTTCTACTTTCTGGTGTATGAAGTCTCCGAGGATGACAGTGAAGCCCAGGAAGAGGAAGCGGGAAGGGCAGCGACAGGTTTGGATGACCACAGACAAATTAGGCAGGGTACCGGCAACAAGAACGTGAAAAGGGGACGGAAGGAAGCCGAGGATGAACAGGAGTTGGGAGCGGAGTACGGGAAAGGTAGGCGGAGACGCGGGTGAGGTCGCCGTGGACGAGGATGGCAAAGAAGACGCGGAATCGCAGAAGGGAGGAGCAGGAGGGGCAGACGCTGCCGGGAAGGAACAAGAGAAGAAGGGGAGACAGGCGCGAGCGCGGAAGGAGGACAGGGGAGAAGAACCATTGAAACTAGAGTCAGAATTGCAGAGAGGGCATATAATGAATGAACCAACCTGAAAATTTGAAGAATAATAGAGCACTGGGAGGAGGAAGCCATCCAAGCACAATCAGAGAAAGAAATGGAAGATTGGATGGATCTTATGCCGGACCCAGGCCATACAAGGAGCAAAATGACCTTGTATAAGCAATCCCTGCACCTATATTGGGTCATGAAGAGACTCATGGCCAAAGCTATGGAACAGATAGCCTTAGAGATCGCTGAACTGTCTTAGGGTATCCCCAACCTGAAGAAAGAGATGAGGAACATCTTGGTCATCCTGCTCATGCAAGATCAACGGTTGTAGGACCCTTATAAGCAGCTCGAGGAGAATGGCCTGGTGGTCAAGAAGGAAAAGTATAAAAATTAATATTTATTTATAAAGTATTTTGAAAATTATGGAAAATTATGGAATTTTTGAGCATTTTTTGAATAGATTTGACAGGAAATTTTCTAAATCCAAGTTATAGTTGTGAAACTTCAATATTTTGGGAGCTTTAGAGGTTTTTGATGGTGCTAAATCCATTTCCACCATAAAAAAAGAAAACATGATTCAAGCATTGCTCCTACAAGATTTTTTGAATTTTTTGAATTTTTTTTGCATTAATTCCAGCCATTTTCACTATCCATGCAATTCCTCCACCTCCGTAAACTATTCCTTTAAAAGATATATTTTAATAAGTTTTATTACAAAAATTAAACGATTCCTTTAAAAGATATATTTTAATAAGTTTTATTAAAAAAATTAAATCAGTAAAATTCTGATTTATTATAATAATGTGAAATAAATTTATACTTAATTTAAAACATATTTACTCTTAAGTATTATTTTTTATTATTATGTTTTTTGTTTTTTTTTTTTTAATATATATATATATTGATAAAAATTTCAATGTATCTCTCAAAACATTTATGAAAATTATTAATGATAAGCAATTTTTTTAATAACTTTTATATAGTTACACCATTTCAAATCATTTAGATAACAATAACCAAAGGTTTTGAAGGTATTTAAATCTATATAATACTTTATTTAGGAAATCTGCCAAGACCTTCAACACCTTATGTTTTTAAATGATTTGAAATATGTTGTTCAAATTTCCTTGGGTTACACGTCTTTTCTAAAGGGACGTATGTAAGCTTCTAAAGGTTATAGTGGAATTTCCATATAACATTGACTTAGTCTAAGCATAAACTTCATAAAAAAAAATATTATTACTTTTACTAACACCCTTCAACACACAATGATTTAGTCATGAAAAAAAAAATATTATTACTTTTACTAACACCCTTCAACACACAATGATTTAGTCATGAAATTGGGTTATGAATAGTCAAGAAATTGGGTTATGGTTTTAATGCATGATTTACAAATACTATAATGTCATTCCTTTTCATAACTAAACTTTATTAGGGGAATTCATGAAGAACCCTATCCCATATACACTTATGGCACAGTGTAATATTTATGAAATAAAGAAAAAGTATGTTTATTGTATAATTTTCTTAAGTTCTTCTACCTCTTGTAATGCACCTTGATCCACTATGAGGACGATCCTTTGGAGTATTCTTATGAGTCAGAGTTGGTTAATTGCTAACAGATTGCATCAAATATTCCTGTGTGCAACCCTGAGATCTATGGTCATGGTCTTATGAAGCAGTTTTGAGGTAACTAACTCGTAGGCACTGGTGGTATTCACTCTCATTCCAACACTCTAGCTCCAAAAGAGCATCTAGACAAGGTTCAACAAACCATATCCTGTTCTGTTGAAGGGCAATCATTGTGGCCATCCTTTGGCAAATAATTTACTCTTTTGAGGTTCATGGATTCACATTGCTGAATTTAATCTTGGTGGATGTGGTTAAACATTATTAACCAATAGGAATGGTTGCCACGTGTTGAGGGAGGAAACGTTATATATTTCAGTGGTTAATTTGTTAGTGTAATGAGCAAGTTCTGTATTCTAGATTTTGGGACAAAAATCCTCAGGTAGGAATTCCATATTTTCTACCTCATGTACCCTTTTTTGTTAATGAAAATTATACCTTTCCTATCAGCAGATTAAGTTTTCCAATTTTCAGAACTTAGGTGCAAGTAAGGGTTCTTCCTTATTTCAAAGGAGGAATATTCACTATGGTTTTTCATTGTGATCACTAAGCGAAATCGCTCATGACTCTGAGTTTCTGACTAGTTGCATGTTCTTTTTAAACTTCTATTGTTCGATATTTTTCCTTATCAAGGAAATTTCCATCTTAAGGGCGCTGCTCATGCATTTTGTAGAGTTTAGAATAATTATAGGGTTCAAAGGACCCTCAGTATCTTGGAATAATTTTTATTAAAATGGTGCTCCAAGTCGCACCTCTTTTGTAAATTTTGAACATTTTGTTGTGATCTTACCTTAGTTACAAGGGTAATATTCGATAGGGGGAACCTTAGAGGGTATTTAGCAGTAAAAACTCTTCTCCTAAAAAAAAAATTGGAATTTCTTAATATGAAGTGGTTCTTAATGCAATTATTGCTTATTTGTTTAATGTTCCAGTTCTGTTACTTGGAAGTCTTAGAAGTAGATATTCAAAATTAAGTTAATTTATTCTCAGGAAATCATATAGTGGTGGAGTTTGGTTCTTGTATAGTCAATTTTAAGTTTCATATGATTATTATATATGATATGTTAAATTATTAGTTATTCATTGTTCGAAAAGGTTTTTTCTGGGTAAGGGTTTTAATTGTTATGTTGGACTAGGATTGTTCAGGGGTTGTTGGGTCACTAGTTGGGCCTGTTGTCCAACCTGGTACTTGTTTGATTTCTTTTAGGAATAAAGTTTACATTCTGCATTTCTATATTCAATGAGCTTGGAATTACTATAGGACCCACCTATCCATTGTGTTTTTTTTCTTTTATGTTATTCCACCACTATATTTCATCTGTATTTTAACCTATTTTTGACTACTACTGAAACATTTATTTTAAGACCCTCATAGCAATACTAGGTAGTATTTGTTCCCTCGGGAATGTCTAATGGTGTACAATGGTTAACTACCAAGTTCAATTAGTTTCCAAATAACCTAATGTTATTTTGAGGGTTCCACTACCTCGTGTGTATTGCCTTACAATTCACTGAAAAGTTTAGTCCCAAGTTCACTTCACCCTGATGCCAACCAATGTGTTTTACCTACAATAGTTCTAACTCAACAATGCAATGTACGAATAGGTACTTTGGTAAGATTTTTGTAGCAAAACTTTCCTATGAGTACATGGTTCTCTACTTATTAAATATTTATGCATTATCCATTAACTACAAAAGAAAATAGAGAAGACATAATTCCACAGTTAATTTATTTCAATGGTTCTTTGTTTCTATATCATTCATATTACTACTCTATAAATCATTACCTTGTTATAAAAACATAATTAACATAAAATATGTCTTTGAATATACTCATATGGTAATTTAATCAATCAAGGAATTATTTCAGGAAGAAGACCACTCAAGCCAACCAATGAGTTTGGTAATAACATCCAAAACACACCCTGAACCTCTTGATTTCTAGAATATCTTACAAACAATAGTTTGTTGTTAGGCCTCAAGATTCCTAGTCCATTTGAGTAATTTTGAAACTCCAGGGCTTCCATTGGCTCTTATCTAGCTCAAGAGTACCCTTTAGTAACATTCTTCTTCACCTTGGAAGCATACCATTTAAGGTCTATTTTCTCCTTCATGTTGCCTTCGTTTCTCTCTCCCTTTCTTTTCCCAAACTTAGATGTTCTAATCTTTATGGGAAGAGATAATAATATATCGAAGAACAAGGGGTGCATCACCATTCCCAGAATTAGGTGAGCCACTCCAGTAAGGGGATCAAGACTCGTGCTCCCCACCATGTTGCCTCTCCAGAGGATCAACCGAAAACCAAAGGTATAACTAGACTAAGGATGGTGGGATGATTGCTCCCCACCCAAACTCTCCAGCCCTGGAGTGACACCCCTATTTGCACTTGCTAATGAATTCCTCACCTGGATCCCATGGTCAAATTGACTACAGATTCCAATCCTCTGCACATCCTCATTCACTGAGCTCATCCTACACTATCACCCCAAGCCACAACCTAAGCCAGGACACTAATACCTTGTTGCTTTGTCTTACCCAACACTTTCTCCCCATCGCCCAACAATTGCAACCTACCACCCTCTTGCTTATGTTGTGCATTACATAGTACTCACAAGTGAAGGGTCCGGGACCCAACGACCCATTAAGTCATTTGTGTGGCGCATGGAGGCTCATTTGGCTCAACTCTCCAATGCGCCTCAATCTGTCTCTTTCCTTAGTCACCCCCATTGGGGAGAAATCCATTCTAATGTTGAATGTTGAAAGGAAAAGTGTTAATTATTGCGGATAAAGGTAAAAACATTCTACAAGTAAAGCATTAACGTTAAAATTGTTGAATGTTAAAGTTAAGGACAAATAATTAAGGCATAGCGTAAGGAGTGAAAGGTTAAGAGTTGTGTTATGGATGAAGGTTAAAATGTTTAAATATAAATAACTAAGGCTTTTCATAAGGAGTGAAAGGTTAAGAGTTGTGTTAGGGATAAAGGTTAAAATGTTTCGATATAAGGGGGCATATATGTTTAAATATAAAAGGGATAGAATATATTAAATGGGAGGGCTTCAAAATAATAATTTTATGAGGATGTCATATATTAAGTGGGAAGGATTAAAAAGAATATAAGGCATTTTACAAATGATGTAAAAGATGAAGTGGTAAGGGTTAAAAATAATACTATTTCCTTGTATATATTATGGAGTGAGATGTTTAGAAAACAAGTTGGATAACTGCACAGTAGCATAGTCCCTGCTTATTTGGTAGTTATTGGTCGGTTCTTACCTAGTATTCCAAGGAAATTTATGATTACAATTCATATGTGGGTCAAATGTCTAGATTTGCACTATCATTATTCCCAATTCGGTCTAGCTTAGTATAGGTCTTAACTTTTCTTGACTCTACTCAACTCAGATGGTATGTCCTTTCTGTAATTTATTCAATCCATAGAATTATATCAAGTATACATTACTATACATGAGATTATGGGGAATACTCTACTCGTGATCTTCCCCAGTTGGCCACCTCACCAATCTCAAGGTCCCAAAACTAGTATGGATTGTACATGGTTCAACCCCTAGGTTTACAAATTCTTCAATGGATTCTTAACTAACCTCAGCCTTGAATTTCACTTCTCCCAAAATTATTACCATAGGATAAAATCGTTTCCTAGGCATTGTTGTGTAGGTAAATCCCCTCTGCGGACAGAGGCGATCCCACTAGCCTAAATGGGGTCTAGTAACAATCAAATAATGCTAACATGCAGGTTCCTAATTGCAAAGTAAAGACCGATGATGAGGGCCTACCTCAAATCCAACACTAGTATTCATAAAAGAGTCGTCGCTCTCGTTCTTTCGCTCCAGCTGGTCACAATCCCCACGATCCTCATGAATAGACACCTACACATGCAATGAACAACACAAATACAAGTATAAAATCCAAGAAATGAAACTATATATCAGTCAGAAAGGATATAACTCAAACATCATTATAAAGACAATAAGAGTGGAACCGTAATGATAGTCGTCTATTATTATTGATAAACAAAGAACAATACAACCAAGTTCTGACGTCAAATCCTCCTTTGGCCGGGTGATCAGCAACACATGCCTTGCAAAGCTTGTTGGGAATGGGGAACAAGCCTCTATCTCCTTGGTTACTTAGACAAGGGTCTCCTCATTAAAGATATAGCCTTATGGGGATGAAGAAGGCCTCTTGTAGCATGAGCTTAGCAATTCTTAGACTTTGGGACTTAGAATTTGGAGCTTGAAGAGTAGAATTACTAACTAGCTTGCCAAAGGCAAAGGGACAAGCTTATATAGAGAGAGGAGAAAGAGATAAGATCATCCACAAGATTCATGGGATTGTCCTTATCATTAGGAAGCTTCCATGAGAGGTGGAGAACTACCTCCCTTCTATGGAGATTCAAAGCCCAACTGAACTAACTAAAACTTGAATCAGTTCATGGATAGGTCAGGAAGAACCTTCGCAAGTTGGTTTGTTAAAATTTTTACCCAACTGGGTTGGCGCTAGTGCGACTCTAAGGCAGAGTGCCAGCTGGCGCGCCCTCTTTGGAGGATTTCCCTCTTTGGCGCGAGTGATACACTGTGGAATAGTGCTAATTGAAAAAGGGCGATTTTTATGGGTATTTTGCAGAAGGTGTCTTCAGGGCATATGAAGTACATACTCAAGGGGATACAATGTAGGTGTTTTCAGGTTATGTCACTTCTCACAGGTCTCGGAACAAGTCCTCCAATGTACAGGAAAGGGGCAATAGGGACGGTGACAAAATACTATGTAACAGATGCCCCCTAAAGCATGAGGCCCGAGAGAGAGAGGGGTGAAATTCTTTACAAGAACATGGTCGACTGAAAACACGGCCGCTGGAGAACCTGCACGGAGTACAACTAATATCTCAAGTACATGATGTATGTGGTATGGGCACAGCCATCCATAGCAGAGTACATAGAAACTAGATCCAAGGTATGGACGCAGCCATCCAGCAAGGATCGATGAATAGACTCAGGCATGGTCACAACCATCCAGTGAATGAGTCATGTAATGATTATAATAATCCACAAAAATTGCAACCTTGATTTCAATAGACAAAACCTAGGGTCTTGCACTCCATCTCGACCCAAACAAAGTACAAGTTCAAGCATGCGAATATGGGAGTCGAAGTCGAACATGCAATAACATCGTTTGATTACCAGTCAATGATGAAAACTGTTAACAAACGTGAGAGGTACCACCAATAATGACAATGGTCCTCAAGGTACTATAGGTACAATCTACGGTTGCGAATCAGTGAGCCGTGCGAACACACCTAGAATCATTCGGTCGCAGGCTAATGATGAAAACTCGCATCGATGAAGAACCTACCATTGAGGCATGCAGGCTCCAAGGCACCTGAAGGGAGTCTCTAAGTCAACTTCCTGGATAATGAGCTAAGTTGACGGGAAGTGACCTTGATCGAAGGTGGGCCATAATGTTTCCCACATCATTGACACGAGACAGAGAAGGATAAGACGTTTTGTGTGAGGTATCCGAGGGAGGTTGAGTATTCTGCAGAGGTCAACTTCTCTTGAACATATTGGCGGCATGACAGCAAACTTGGTAGTATTTGACATCAAATGATCAGGGGTCATGGTGACGCGGAAATGAGCAGATGAGAGGTCAAACAAGATAACCCAAACCCATGGAGGCAAGTGTGAAAACAAGATGAGATGTCCCCACCCAGACACGAATGCAGACAAGTGCCATGTTCAAGAGCGACATACTGCCGACACGACGATAATTGTGGTTCCTTTTTCCCCACCATTTCTAGCGAGTGCCCCAGTTATTTTTGGATGACAAGCTTGACGGGGATAACATATGCTTGGGAGGAGTCATTTCGACGGAATCTGATGTCATTAAGTTTTAACGAGTCTGACAAAGGAAGAACTCGACGTCTTTTCATGTTTAGAAAGTTTGAAAAGACAGCAGAAAAGTAAACTCCAGGGGTGTCCTTTTTCGTAAAGTTGTGTCTCTCGAGCCTGAAAAGGTATAAAACAATGCTCGAAAGAACTGCCCGATCATTACGACCGAGGAGTACTTTTCATAAGTAGTGATTCCGATATGAAAAAGTAAAAAAGTGATCAAAACCACATCACTTCGTGACCATTAACGAACCTAAAACGACAAGGGTCTGACAATCTTTTCGTTTTCTACACGGTCGGAAAAGGGTTTAAAGATGACTCCCTCTCATTTACATTTAACAGGTCGAGAGGGCCAACCCGACATTCTTTTCACGTTTAGAGAGACAGAAAAGAGCAAAAAGGTGACTCCAAAGTGACTTTTTCATGTATTTACCAAGTCCGAAAAAGTATAAAATACAACTCGTTTCATCGCCTAAGCCACACAAACACCTGTTGCTGCACAAGAAACTGGCATAAAATCCATTTTCGACACAAATATACATTAAAAATATTCATAAAATGACTTTTAAAACCTATTTGAGGGTCAAAAAGTTATAAAATGGGTGAAAATGGTAAAACAAAAAATTACTTTTCACTTTTTACCTTTGGAAATCGACATTAGGGCTTTTGGTGTGCGATCTTCAATCGGCGATTGCGAAAAATCCAGTTGACCATTCGGAGCACCGTTAGTGTCAGGTAAGAGGTCTCTTCCTTTACTCCATTTCTATCCATTTGGAATTTGTTTTAAATTGTTTTTTCATCCCCTATAGGGAGGATTTTAAAATTAAGGGTTGCGCCCATTGGCGCGGGTTTCGGGCACAGACCCATGCCGATGGGGCAACTTTCCCAAAGGGCACGTGCCCATGGGCGTGACTGTTTTAGAAATAGTCATGCCAATGGCCGTGCGGGTTTTTTGGCCACTTTTAAAAAATTTAAACTATATTTCTCTACATTTTTAAGTTATACAAGGATCTAACTTGATGTTTTGGGTTTGTGTTTGCAGGGAAATACGCGAAAATGGTGATCGTGTGGAAAGAACGAGAACATGACCAAGTGGACACATTGGGTTTAGTAGATGAGGACTGCATGGAGGCCCTCAGAGCGTGTGGGGTCAAGAAATATTTCTTGTTGTCCTATTTACGAGCTCAGCCAGAGCTCTTACAGTATTGGATCAACTTGTGGGACGTACAGGAACAGGTGTTCCGAATACGGGACCAAGTATTGGAGTTGGATGTATCTGATGTCTACTTTCTTACTGGATTGTCGCGACGGGGGCCGATGCCTCGACTGACCGGTAGCAGGCTATCTGGAGAGATGATGGATGAGGTGAAGGCCTGAGTTTTCCCAGATGCAAGATACGGGTTGGGCAGCTCAAGGTGGATATCCCCACTGTCCCAGACCTGACACTCAGAGCATTGCTATTCACCATCACACGAGCTGTGGGGGCACAGGGGCCCCATGAAGCTACGAAGAACCATCTGATCTTGGCGACAGAGTGCCTTAGCCCGACAGTCTTCAATTGGGCATCAGCAGTGACGACGAATATGAAGAGGCAACTGACCAAGGCCAAGCAGGGCAAGCTGGAACAGTTCGGATATGGCTCCATCTTGGTGACGTTCTTCTTGGAACATGTGCCAAGCTTCTAGGGCCAAAGGGCCTTTGTTCCTGACCCGGCACCTCGAGAGCCGAGGACGGCTCGATGGGCGGCACTGATGCTGAGGGGTGGTGGCGGTCAAAAGATGTATTTCAGACCTGAGCTTTTCGGGTGGCTTCGCCGCCAACTGATTGTGGTGGAGCACTGGCCGTATGCGGGGAAAGACTTCACTGGAGACCCTAACCTCCCTCTGCCAGAGGGAGAGAACTGGGACGAGGAAATTGGTATGATCTTGTTTTTTGATTTTGCGTTTTTATGATTTTTTTGGTTAGTACACGCTTGTCCTAATGACTTTTATATGCATATGTAGATGTTGGCCTAGAGCATCTAGCTGGCATGTCTCCCATTGCCAGGAGACACCCAGTAGTAGTAGCAGTGGATCCTCAGGAGGAGGGTGGTGACAAAGGAGAGCTCATTCAGAACCTTGAGGCTATCACTCGAGGGATTCCAGATTACACTTGGCTAGCAGATGTCCCGCTAGCGTACCAGAGGCACATGGTGGGGGTGCCAACTTACATCCACCGACTCCTGAGATGTTTAGTGCGAGCGGTGACGTGCTACCATGAGCACCATCGGGACTAGATATCTAGGCTTTCTCTTTTCTATGCATATTTTTTGAGAGACATGTTCTCTATGGATGTATTCAAACAAACATATATTATTTTTTGATGATGCACGCGGTGCAAACATTTTGGACACACACACACACACACACACAGATATATATATATATATATATATATATACATATGTTTTATGGTTTATTGTTCTTTATGCTTCTTATGTTATGTTGAATTACATGTTATGAAAATGCCTATCCAATACATAATTAGCTAATGCATCGTTTAACGTAATAAATCGTCTTAGAATATGCTGATAAGTAATGAAATCAAAATCCCTTTCTAACAACTTAACACGTAAATACAACCTTAGGATCCGATGATCTCTGATGGAATAACGCCCGTTGAGTTGGTGGACGACAAGCTGAGATTCCATGTTCACAACCAATGTTCGAATGCCGAGGTTAATCACCTCAGCTAATAATTCAATCACAACACTATATTTAGCAACATTGTTCATTGTACAACCTAGACAAACCCCTTGAATGTCTACTAACTCACCATGAGGATTGTAGATCACCCATGCCGCAGATGACAAGTTGTGTGTACTACGGGACGCACCATCAACGAAACCAACGTAAGGCGATCCAGACATCTGTCCAAGAAGCAAAAAGACACAATAAGAGGCAATCACGCGGACATAGCAAGACAAAAACATGAAGACATGCACACAGAACACACTTGCTAAAGCACATGTATGTACAAAATGTAAAGTGTACGCATGATACTTGTTCAAGTCAAGCCCATTTCGGGACTGTCCCTATTGCATTGTTGCGTAACTGGCCTAGATCGTGTAGGCATCGTCTCAACCTATTTTATAACATGATCAATGGTACTAATGATCTACCCATGCCCCCCGACCGAGCGAGGGTTTCAAGCTAGAGGATCAATGCCCCCGTGTGTAGAGGGACCGAGCGTAGCAACCGTGTGCAATGGGGAATCAGAACAAGAAGAAATAAAACCAAGCGAAGCAAGGTTCGAAGGTGGGAGTGAAAAGACACCCATGAGGGTAGGGTCTTTGAAGAGCCCAGCTCCCACACTCTCGTAGGGGATGGAGGTATGCTCTACGAAACTCACATTGCCTTCAGAAGAAGAAGCGAAGAAGGAGAGCTGGTCTACCATGACAATTTTCCCTTGATTAAGGAAACGAATGACACAAAAAAAGGACGAAGCCACGACATGCATGGCATATATCCAGCTCCGGCCCAAAAGGAGGTTGTAAGTAAGATTTGCATCAAAGACCTCAACTTCCACTTTAACGGTCTTCCATTCCTAAGTAATCGGCAATCGTTTAAGGATACCATAGGGGTGAGATTCTCTCCAATCAAAGGCTTCCAGCGTCGTGGGAGACTAGCTCAAAGTCGAAGACCCGATCACTTTCCAACAAGCAAGAAACATGATGCAAGTTGACGTGCCTTCATCAATAACTGTACGATGAATCGTTTTCGAATTGATGATGACTTGAATGAGGAAGGCAATCTGATGAGGCAGTCTTGGGACATGGCTCTCGAGATCAAAGGTGATCAAATCTAAATCGGCTAGGTCGATGCCACCGATAGCCGATAGCAGGGACTTCCTCTGAGGGGGGTAGCTCTGGAGAACTTCTAAAGCAGACATAGCCGACGGAGCCTGAGCTAAGTCCTCAACTATGCTATAGTGCTGGGCAGCACGAGCATTTGGGTTGTAAGATGATCTCCGGAGTAATCCTTTGGGAGGGGATCAGATGGGCGTCTCAGCGCTAGGTCTCTCGATGTGGAGTGGACCAGAACTGGACAGAGGAGTGCTTGAGGGGACCTCAGGCTCCTTCCCGGCGGATGACGGATATTGCTTTGTTTAAGTCGTTACATGAACGAGAATGGTTCCAGCCATGAAAACATGGGAACCAAAGGGAGAAGAAGACGAGGAGGGATCGGCCACCATTTGAGTTTTCTATGAGGGGAAAGGTTCTTTCAGAACCGTAGGAATCCTAGGAGCACCTTTCAATTAACGACTAACTTCGGACCACCTTGGGCAGTCTTTGGTATAGTGATCCTTGTCATAGATAATACAAGGATACTTCGGTTTACGTTTGGCTCCTTCCTTGGGTGGAGGCTTGGAGGAGTCCTATTTGGGTTGCTCAAATTTATTCTTTGCTTTCCACTTTTCTTTCCTTTCGAGGTCTTGTCTAACATGGTGGATTGGATGGCGTTGACCTCAGAAGTACTTCCAGAATTAGATCCACCTTGAGAAGTGTTTTCATTTGAAGCACTCGATTTTTGCTTCCCACGGTTCGAGGATGATTTCTTCGAGAACGGATTTACAGAGCCGATAACACCATCAACAGATGGCTTTGGTGGAGCTTTGGATGTATCGTGTCTCAGGGCATCAGGAAAATACTCATATAAATACCTGACTGAGAATAAACTAAGTTGAGGTACTTAGCACGCGCGATAGCTTGCTCTTCAGTTACACAAGCTCCCATAGCAATGTCTCGTGCAATTTTAGGGACGAATGAGGTCATGAACCAATCAGTTAGGAGTTGATCAGGAATCCAGAACTTGATCAACTGACGACGCCGTCTCCATTCATGTATATGATCAGAGATGTGCATGGCCGTCTCCTATTTGAGAGATGTAAGGAGATGCGTTCTCGTCTCATACTGAATGGGTAATTGAAAATGAGTTAGGAATGCCATTGCCAATGAATTGAAATGTTGAAAGGACGCACGGGTCAACTCAATGTACCATTTAGCAGTCGAGCCGGTGAGAGTCCTTTGGAACAGGCGGAGCCGGATTGAATCATCAAGCCATGAATTTGACGAACACCAAAGGTGGTAAGTCATAACATGGGCTTGAGGATCCTCTCCAGCTTTGCCATCAAATTTGGGACAATCGTCAGGTATCTTAGTTGGAACCGGTGGCCAGTATGGATTATGAAAAATAGGATCATTAGTCAATTTAGATACATCTGGCAGTTCCAACGTTGCTAAGAATGGTAGCTGATGATTGAAGGACATCTGCAGTTGTGGATATGAGGTAGGGCCAGAGTTCCAACCAGTTGCTGGTTGCCCCCATTGATTTTGTCTGGACGAACCTGGCCCAAAACAACCCTATCTGTAGGGACTCTGTCCATAGGGGTTATATCCATAACCGGACGATTGACCCTGGATCTATTCCCCAGCGCCCCATTGATTACCAAACTGACCTGCAGGAGCAACATACTGTTGCTGGTAATTTTGATAAGGAGCGACCTGCATCTGTTGATAATTTTGATATGGGGCAAATTGAGTTTGCCCTGGGGGTTGCTGGTATCCATACAGTTACTGGGCTCCATACTGAGCCTGGGGACCAGGCTATGCTTGGTAAGAAGGTTGGGATTGAAACCCACCTTGCATCTGGAGACCAGTTTGAGTCTGGGGCTGAAAATCGAGTTGATCTTGAGAAGCAACGACCATCTGCATGCCCAGTTGAGCAAGGCCAGAAAGATGTCCTTGAGAAGATTGAGGTTGGGCCACCTGGCCAGAAGGTTTCCCTAGTTGAGTTTGGGATGGACCTACTTGCCCAGAAGGTTGAGATTGCTGGGTGTTAGGTTGTCCTTGTACAACCGAGGGTTGTCCTTGCAGACCAGACGGCTGAGTGGAATGAACGGTTGGTTGACCGTGTGGTTGACAAACATCTCCAGATGGCTGACTAGACTGAGTTGCCCATAAGGGTACCCTTGCTGGATTCCAGGTTGTCCTTGTTGCACATAAGGTTGTCCTGGATTCCCGTAGGGTTGACCGGAAGGGTATCCTTGCTAGACTCTAGGTTGTCCTTGTTGAGCATAAGGTTGTGCCGAGTTTCCAGAGGGTTGCCCAAGATAGGTGAAAGACGGACCACCATAGGCCAAAGGTTGTCCCCAGGAGGGTTGTCCTTGTGGGCCTCCAGGTTTCCCTGGATAGGTTTGGCCATAATACTACTGCCCATGATTAGGCTGCGTGTAGGATGGCTGACCTTGATACGATGGTCCTTGGTACTACTGTCCTTGATTTGGATGGATTTGGCCACCACCATAACCAGTGGTACCCCAAGCAACATTTAACGAGACTGAAACCTCAATGGCGGGCTCAGCCAGCAAGGAAGTATACAAATAATGACCTATAGGGTCATAGTAAGGGCCTTGCGTGCCTGGATTCTAGACAACATGCAAATATTGAGAATATGCCTCCCCTGCTGGAATGGCACCAGAAGAAGGTGGGGCACTAACTGTAGGATGAACAACTCTAGGTGTATGTGCCAATTGGCCACTATGTACTGGACCGCGGGACGGACCAGCAACAGTAGTTATGATCGAAGATGCCGTAACGGCACTAGCAACCGGAGTCGAAGATGCGACACAAACGGTCAGATTGGTCAAAAATGACATGACAACGGTATTGTGAACTTGTGAAACAAAAGATCCCGTAGTGGGAATGATGTTATGATCCCACATGGTACCTGAAGAGGAGCTCCTAGAGCCCATGGCATCCCTCAAAGCTCTATAGTGTAAGGGTACTGTAACACCGAAAGGGGTGATAGTGAAGGGCGTAGATATGATCGGGGATGTGGCCGGGATAGGAGTCTCGATACTTGACAAAACAAGTGTTTCACTCGCTACAAGAGATGTGTCCTCCATATTAGAGGAATCCATTGGGATCGAAACACCAGTAAGCGTAGAGGGAAAATCCTCTTCGTAAGGTTCCCAAATAGGGTTCCAAAATAGATCATGAATATCATCTTCTGGGGCACGAGATTTCAACGGTTGGACACTTGGAAAACAAGAAATGTGTCACCACAAACCGGTGTCTCGGGAGCGGCAGAAGAAGGAGACCCTTGGTCACTAGGGATAGGAGACGGGATCGATGGATCCACCAGGATGATCAAATTCAAAAAATCCTAGACAGGCTAACGAGGAAAGACCCTACTCAAAACTAATGCAAACAAGATCTAACAAGGTAAGTGTGAACGTGGTTGAATAAATTTTAAGACATCAGGGCATAACTTGACCTTTTCATTTAAAGTCGAGAAAAGGACAAAAAGATGACTCTAGTTGCCTTCAAATGTTTAGTGAGCTCGAAGTGACAAATGCTCAAGTGAGCCTTTTCTCTTAAGGAGTCCAAAAAGGATTAAAAAGTGACTACTCTAGAGAACTAGGCAAGGGGTTTAGTAGACAATTCGTAAAACTGCATATACACCTTAACAATCATATGAAAACCAAGGATTTTCTGTACGGCAGTCAATCTTCCTGAATGTTGTGTTCGGTGCGTTACGGGTTGTAAGGTGGCAGACACAGCTTCCTATGGATCAAGGATGATAACCTAGTGGAGTCTCCCCATATACTCGACGGTACGTGGGAGCACAAGTCCGTACTAGACCACAGTTGAGTCACAAAAGGAGGAATCACCCAACCTTGAGTGGAAACAAAAGTGACTAGGTTTAACGACGCCAGAGCACGTCTCTAGCCTAGACCTCTAGAATGATAGCATTATGTTCCAATGTGTTTTTAAATTCATTTGGTTTATTTTAAAGTTGATCTTGTGTTAGGTTTCAGTTTTCAGGTCCTACCATATGTAATCTCTCAAAGTTCCCTAAATGTAATCTATATGCCAAAACATGTCATTTCATTCGATGAATGCTATTTACGAGAGAGTTGAAGAGCTTTCATGCAAATGAAATGATCACAAAACAACAAAGAGCTTCCCTAATGCAGCTAATGCAGATTAAAAAACTTTTCTTTAACATCACTTAATCACTAATCGAAATGAAAAGTTCTAATTTTCATTAACTAATTCAAAGCAAAAGAGATTTTTTCTTTTTGATGATGGAAAAATGCACTAGACAACTTTGAGAAATAACATAAACAAATTCTATTCAATACAAGCATGTTCAGTTCCTCAAATCAAAAATCAAACATACAAAGAACTTAAAAGATCCCAAAGACAACAATGAGCCGTGTGATTTAGGCTCAAAGTGAGACGAAGCAAAATTCAAGTGAAGACAAAGCAAATCACTCAAATAACGCGACAAAACGATTTAAAACTACCAATCATGTGTAAGGGAGCAAATAAAGAGTCAACTAGACCACAAGAAGATCAAAACACCTGAGGAAGGCTCGACACACAAAGCCAGTAGATGTCCTAGTGCTAGAGATGTGAAATCGATAGAAAAAAGCAAACACCCAAAGGGTAACGATCAAAGCCAGTCAAATCACACTCCAACACACTCAAGTAGTCTAAAAAAGGTACCTAGGACAAAAACCCAAGCTCAAAAAGTTCAGGCCCAAGCAAACTTCAAAAGTTTCCAGGCCTGGCGCAATTGTCAGGCTACAACAAGTGCCTTTCAGGAATTGGCGCGGGTTGTAAATGTGCAACTTGCGCAAACTAGCAGGATTGTAATGCTATAGACTAGCGCCAGCCAAGTTTGCTATGGAAAAATAAAAACAAAAGAGCCAAGGCCAAATCAGCAATACCTAAGTACACCAAGAGGAAAGAAATAACACATGCATTCAACCCAGAAAGCTAATCAAGCAGGAGAAACAAAGAAATAACCAAGAAACAAGGCAAGTTCCAAGCCATTCAGTTCGTAAACCAAACTAGAGATGGACTGAAGTGGCATTGATCTACTTTGCTAATGCAGAGCAGTAGCGTTTCGAAGGCTCTCTGGCCAGACTTCAGGCTCCGTCTAAAGTTTACAAATCAAACAACAAGACAAAACAAATAAACAAGGCAAAAAGCCAACTCTCCAGTGGAGTCGCCAAATTGTTGTGTAGGTAAATCCCCTCTGCAGATGGAGGCAATCCCACTAGCCTAAATGGGGTCTAGCAACAATCAAACAATGCTAACACGCAGGTTCCTAATTGCAAAGTAAATACCGATGATGATGGCCTACCTCGAATCCAACACTAGTATTCGTAGAAGAGTCGTTGCTCTCGTTCTTTCACTCCAGCTAGTCACAATCCCCACGATCCTCGTGAATAGACACCTGCACATGCAAAGAACAACACAAATACAAGCATAAAATCCAATAAATGCAACTATATATCAGTCAGAAAGGATATAACTCAAACATCATTATAAAGACAATAAGAGTGGAACCATAATGATAGTCGTCTATTATTATTGATAAACAAAGAAGAATACAACCAAGTTCTGACGTCAAATCCTCCTTTAGTTGGGTGATCAGCAACACATGCCTTGCAAAGCTTGTTGGGAATGGGGAACAAGCCTCTCTCTCCTTGGTTACTTGGACAAGGGTCTCCTCATTAAAGATATAGCCTTATGGGGATGAAGAAGGCCTCTTGTAGCATGAGCTTAGCAATTCTCAGACTTTGGGACTTAGAATTTGGAGCTTGAAGAGTAGAATTACTAACTAGCTTGTCAAAGGCAAAGGGACAAACTTATATAGAGAGAGGAGAAAGAGATAAGATCATCCACAAGATTCATGGGATTGTCCTTATCATTAGGAATCTTCCATGAGAGGTGGAGAACTACCTCCCTTCTATGGAGATTCAAAGCCCGACTGAACTAACTCAAACTCGAATCAGTTCATGGATAGGTTAGGAAGAACCTTCGCAAGTTGGTTTGTTAAAAACTTTACCCAACTGGGTTGGTGCTAGTGCGACTCTGAGGCAGAGTGCCAGCTGGCGCACCCTCTTTGGAGGATTTCCCTCATTGGCACGAGTGATACACTGTGGAACAACGCCAATGGAAAAAGGGCGATTTTTATGGGTATTTTGCAGAAGGTGTTTTCAGGGCATATGAGGTACATACTCAAGGGGATACAATGCAGGTGTTTTCAGGTTATGTCACTTCTCACAGGTCCCAGAACAAGTCCTCCAATGTACAGGAAAGGGGCAACAGGGACGGTGAGAAAATGCTGTGTAACAGGCACCAAAGTGGTTCTCATTATAGGTTGGCCCCAATTTCCATGTACGTGTCAATTTATGCATAACTCAAGTTCTCGGTCATCTATTCTGGTGGAGACCATGTGGATATGTGCTTTGTATTAGGTGGGACCTCAACTCTAATGGCCATGGCTAACTCCAAGACATCAGCACTTCAACTAGCATGAAATATGGAATGATTAGTTTCTTGTCAAAGGTATAACAATTTAATTCCCTAAAAGGTATAAGACGTTATCTCACCGAACTATGTTCTCTCAATTAAGGCTATTGAACTAAATGACTAAATTGGTTGTTCTTCTTCGCAAGCCTGAGGACCATAACAATATAAGTGTCGACCATTTTATTTAGTTATAGCACCAGTAGTAAGACAAAAATCATCACACACAACATAATCCCTTATTCATTATTGTCTAGTTTCTATTGTATCATGATGTTTCCACTAATAAAAAATTTAAATGGCATGTTATTCTCTTTTGAAGACTAAATAATAATAACACTAACACGTATTCTAACTCTCTCCATCACTTAATGTTGTGATCTCTTCTCTCCACATCTCACTAATCAGTGGTGCACCTTGCTTAGTCTCTGCCTTTGGCTTTGTTGTCTTTGCCTCCATAGGATCTACTGAGCTATCTCCATGGATTAGAAGGTACATTTTGATCAATCTAGACATGATTATTTGAAATAGTGTTCTTTATTTAAAACGTTTTCTACATATACACCATCCCAAGTAACGCTTTTTATCAGCTATAGCGAAAAAATAACCTCTCTGACCTACATCCCTATCGCTAGCAAGTTGTACACTGTCAACCATGTCAAACTAAGTGTGTTATGGTGGAATCAACTCCATAAATCCCAATAAAATAATTTTACACTCTTCAAATAGATAGAATTTCCAAATTTCCACCAAGGTACATAGAGCAATGATGATAAGCAAGAGCACAAATCCGCTTCAGCAAATATGACAACATAGCCAAGCTCCAAGGTTGGAATTTGACAAGAAGATTTCCCGTCACAGGGAATTTTTACCGTATTTGAAGTTTACAAATATTGTATAATCATCTTCCTTGATGTGTTGTGAAATTTGAAAAATGTATTTTTGAAGGTTTATTATTTTTCGAAAATATTATTAATACTCTATTAAACAATTCTATTCCATTTTGTTTGGGGCTTGCCAGTGTCATTACCATAGAATATATGATCCATTGAATTTGTTTAAAGCCTGATGTTTTTTCCTTTGATGTTACAATTACGTATCATGCAGCGTATCATATGTCCCTTCCTTTCCCTCTAAATGTTGTACAATAGTTTATTTTATTTTATGGTTTCACATTAATCCAAATATTTTTGCATAGTACATGTTAATTTATTTAAGCATGAAACCCTCTTCATTTTGGTTATGCATATTAGGTGTCCTGATATCAAAGCAGGTCAAATACCGATGGCATTTGTTGTGAGGAAGTAAAACAGCAATCTCCCTGAAGATGATATAATAAAATTTGTTACAAAATGAGTAAATGAAGAACTTGAGTTTTTGTTTATTTCCTTACCCACTCTCAAGCTAAAACTTAAAACTTTCTCTTGTTTAAGATTTTAACTTGTAGAGAAAATATCTGCTATGGTTGAGTGCAAGTTTCACCATACAAAAAGATAAGTCGAGTAGCATTTGTCAACTCAATTCCCAAGTCCCCATTTGGCAATATATTAAGAAAATATTTGATTGATCAGTCTTTTTCCACTAACATATTGTGACTGCCTTAATCCCACATTAATCTGTATGAAGCAGTCACCTACTAGTTTTCTATGGAAAATAATAGTAAATTTCTGCTATCTTTTAGAGGATGCTAATGAGCTTCTATCGAGTTGATTCCAATTGCATTAGATAATTCTAGTTAATTAAAAAAATTACCCCATTGAATTTTCACTTGATTAGGTTAGGCATTTGATAGATTTACTAGTTCACTAGTTATCGAATTTATAGATTTTAGACTAGTAATTTTCTGCCATTTTTACCATGGGTTAATAGAGGTCTTTCTCAGTGATTCCACTTAGAATGGAGACCTGAGACATCCTATTCAATAAAAAATTATTCCCATCCAATTTGGATTTGTTTTGGTTTGTCATTCGGAGAATTATAACTCCCTATAGAAAATTTGTTGTTTCCTGTAATAAACTATAGGAAACCCTATAACAACCTTCCAACATGTATATACTTTCCTAGATTTGCTCAAGAAGATTGCTTATTGTCACTTAGGGTTGAATCAAGACCCCCAGGCTCTAAGTAAATTATTAGGGAAGACAAAAGACCACTTAGGAATTGTTGTTTACCCATGCAAGACATTTCAACAGTCTGGGTTAATGGAAAAATTTATGAATTGGATAATACAATGATGATTTTCATGATTACCACATCCAATAAAATTTGGTAATGGATCTAAACTCTTTGAAATATAGTGGTTGAGATTTAATTCATGATCTTTACTTTATGCAATTAGAATAGGTTTCTTTCCTTGTATTTTATTTCTTACAATAGGTTAAGATTTCCATTTCAAGCATTTAATTTTCTGCAATTAGTTTAGGATCTGATTTTATTACATTCACTCCATTGCATTATGAAAACAAAGGAAAGATAAATTGTATGCTGCACATATAGTGTCAATACCTCTTAAGTTTGTATGAACCCCGAGTTGATAATTAAAGGTGGTAGCCTTGGGAGTTGCAGCATTCTTATTGCAATACCGAGGTTTGTTAGGTTGTGTTATGAATCTATCTATGGCATTGAAAACAAGTTCAAAATTTCAGTTTCCTTATTGATTGAGGTTCTCAATGAAACCTTGCTTCTATTGGTACAAATAATATAGCTAATAGCTAGATCAATAGATATATATACAAGATGGTCATGGGATTCAACATATGCACTAAAAATAACTCTTGAGAGTGGAAAGGGTGACATGATAGCTTGAATTGCAAGTTGAACTTGTGCTCATAGTTGAAAGTCTATAGGACACTTTAGGTTAAAACCTGTAATGTTCTTGAACAAATCCATTTTGCCTTGATGCTGCAATAGAATCTTGTTGGGCTTGAAATAAAATATATTATACAATGACAATACAATCATCTTCTTTTAGCAATCCATATGCTCTCTAAATATCATTTCCATCCAGATTTTTGGTTTGTAGAATCATCTATTGTTTTGATATTGATGAATGCCGAAACCTTATTTCAAGAAAACTCTTTACCCAATATGATGTTATTCTATGAGATTGATTAGTATTAATATATTTATTGTTGATGAGAAAATTGATGATAGTTTAGTGGAAAACCACATTGAAACTTTCAATACAGATGTTATTTAGGATTTCTAAATTTATATGAACTCCAAAGTTTGCGTTGTACAATCTTTCTACATTTTAAATGCAGAGAAATCTAGTAATAAATAAAGAAGACAATGAATGAAATCTAACAATGGAAAAAATGTAGCTAATTTATGTAATTATACACCAACTATTTTCCATGAACTCATGAACCTATTCTAAAAGGTATCATTGTTAAAAAAAAAAAACAATTGAATTCCAACTTGTATAGCAATGAATCACCAAATTTTCGCTTTTGCATTATAAAATCGATAATATAAATCACTGGATTTTGCATAATATTGGACTAGTCTCTTCTAAATAAATAAATGTATAGCATATAATCCCTCAATGTTGAATTTTCATCCCAATAGGAGGTCATGGTTGAGTCTCAACACTAACTACTACAGGGTAAATCTAGTGTCAAAACAAAATTAATCTAACGAACCTGTGTAGTAATAGAAAATATAACTAGGTTTGGTCTTCATAATGATGTTTGACTTATATCATTGTATATTTTATGTAAAAGAAAAAGAAAATAAAAGAGAAAAATTATTTATTATTATTATAATTTTATTAGATAGTGATGTTCTCCATGTTTCTAGGTTTTCTTGATTCAAAGAGTCAAATTCCTATTTGGACCTACTCTGAATAAAAAATAAATAAATATCTAATTTGGGTCAAAACCCCTCTAGATGCCAAGTCAACCTACTTGTCAAGTCGTCCCAAACCCAAAGGACATGACTATTCACACCCCTATGGACAATATAAATAGAGGATGACTTGAGCTCATTTGGTTCCAAAATCTCAAAGAAGGAGGGAATAAGTATAAAGTTCGTGCACGGTTTGTGAAAGTTCTACCTCATCATATTTCATCATGAAGATTATTTATTCGCATTTTCCTTTTGATGGATTTACTCTGAAAAAGGAGGGCTTGAATTGGAATCTAAAAGGCTGATATTTTTGTTGTGGTCATGGGTCATGGGAATCTCTCTTTGATGTAATTCTATAAGAAGATAATTTTATGGGTTTCTCCCCTATAGGGGATTTTCCCTTGCTTGTAGCATATATCTTGCGTTTTCTTGTGTATTTTGATCTTCATGTTTTTATGTTCGGTAATTTCCTAATATAAAATAACAACATAATAACAAAATGCCAACAAATTAACAAGTAATTGTCAAAAAAAAGAGAAATCTAATTTGATCTGCTAACTTCCTCATTTCTCAACATGGTATCAGATCTTTGGTATGAAAAAATCCTGAGGACATGAAGAAATCCTAATTTATCAACATGGTATCAGAGCTTCTGTATGAAGAAAGAAGACCTGAAGAACACTCTGTTGGAATTTTAACTTAGTCTTTTTCAGTGGTGTCTTGGAGAAGATTGCTTTACAATCAGGTTCAGATCTATTTTGAAATCTTACACTACAATAATGAGCTTGCATTCCCTGTGGATTATTTTCTTGGAAGGATTACACATTATGTAGCTCATTCTACACAACGTAGTCTCTGATGCTCACCTTTCTAAGCTCAAAACCTCACACTATTATTTCTAAAGGATTCTCTGTGGATTGCTTGTTTTCTAGAAGCTCTTAATTTTTCTTATGATTTGATTTGTTGAAAAGTGAAAACATTGTAATGTAAATAATTTAATTGTGTGTAAATATGTTTTATAACGAAAAGGAGTTATGTAATGAAGTAGACCATATTAATTGGGTTTGCACGAGAGGCTTGTAAGATGGAGAATTATATTTGATCAATAAGATTTCCAATCCCTTTCCTCGTGGAGGTTTCCTTGAAACATTGTCCGGGTTTTACCACATAAATTTATTGTGTTATGTTGTGTGCTTTCATTTAGTTTCCCATTTAGTTTCCTTTATATATTTATTCCTCATTTATTTTTTATTTATATATTTAAGCACAAGAATTGGTATCAGAGCTACTGAACCGTGCCATTAAGGAAGGTCAATGAGTTTGCAAAACCATCTAGAAAGAAAGTGGAGAAAGGGATGCTGATTGGAGATTGAAAGACATGAAGGATTTTTTTCAAAGCCGCTAATCCAAAATAAACCATTGTTGGAATGAAAATTGACTGCTGGTTTTGAATCCAAATCTCTACCAGTTCTCAATTGAGGGAGCACCATCAATGAGACATAGATCCCATATCCATGCCATCGAAGAAAACCGTTGAAAAATAGTTGTCGAGGATATAGACACAGTATTACCCATTTTGATGTGTTGCTAGTGGTTTAACTACTGTTGAATAAACCCTACGTTCATGAGTAGAGGCCAAGGGAGCCACCAAAGCAAAAGAAAATTTATACTATGAGCCTGACATTCAAGAGACTATTCGCTCTACTACTTCATCATAAGAGAAAGGAGATGGTGCAGAGTTGAACGCAACTACTACAGAAGAGAAAGGAGGATACAGAGTTGAACGCTTGATTTTTAGGAGGAGTTGTATTGTGCAGTTCGATCAACATAAAGACCCTATCTGAAGTCCAGGTAATTTTTTATATTTATTTTTTAACAATAGAAATTTGGAATTCAATTAGGCACTAGTGAATATTTGGAAAGATAAAGGAATAGAGTTGGAAGTTTCGAGAAAATTATGGAATTGGTTTTTGGGGGCAATCTCAATATATATATATTTTTAATCTTTGGAGTAGGGTTCAAATAATTTTATTCATAAGCCTAAACAACCTTGAAAGAAATTATGGAAATTTAAAATAAAAAAAGGGGGGGACAAAATCAGAACTCGAATCAAAAGTTTTTGTAGGAAATCAAATTCAGAAAGAAATCCTAGTTGAAAGAAGAAGATAAACCCTAGAAGGAAAATATAGAAGCATAATTTTATTAACCCTATAGGAAGAAAATAGAAAAAATTACGAATTCTAAATTTGAGGTGGAAAAGGTCACGACCAAGAACAATTTGGTTTATGGAAACTAAAAGTTAGGGATTTGCCAGTGCAACAAGGGTTGCACAAAGATTTGGATGGGGTGAAGAAGAAACTTGCTGGCATGAAAAATTTGGATTGGGAGGACTTGGATCCCTGAGCTCTCAGTACCATCATGTTGTGTTTGGCAGATGAAATTTTATTCAATATTGTTGAACAGACCTCACCAATAGGTTTATGGGAAAAATTGAAAACATTGTATATGACCAAATATTTAACTAACAAAATTTATCTATAAAGGCAATTGAATAGTCTTCGGATGAAGGAAGGTACAAAAATTGCAAAACATTTAAATGTTTCTAATACACTTGTTTTCTAGTTGTCAAATATCGAAGCTAAATGTTAGGAAGAAGACAAATATATCACTTTCTTGTGTACTCTGCCCGAGTCATGGGACCAGTTCATAACTTCTATCAGTTTCAGCACAACCGAGTCTTTGGAATTCGATTCAATTGTGGGAGCTCTATTATTTGAAGAAGTAAGGAGGAAATCTAGAATTGAAACCTCCACTCTAGAAGCCATAGTAGCCTGAGGTCAATCAGAGGAAAGAGGGGAGAAAGGAAGGAGTTCTTCGAAATCAAAATCAAAGGGAAAGAAGTGTCAATCCAAATGCTGGTACTGCAAAAAAAATCGACACCTCAATAAAAGTTGTTGGAAAAGGAAGGAGTCTATTGAAAACCTAAAGAAGGAAGAAAAACAAGTTGAGTCAAGTATGATTGATGAAGTTTTATCTACTGAATTTGGAATGGTAGATGAAGCTTTACCTATTTGTAGTGTCTCTCAGAATTATGAAAGTTGCTTGTCAGATTTTGATTCTTTTGATCAGATGAGTCTGCACAGAGATTGGTTTACTTCATATGAAGTTGGAATGGTAGTTCTTTTTTTATGGGAAATACAGTATCTTGTTAGGCTGTTGGGATGGGAAATATAATAATTGATATGTATGATGATACAGTTAGAACATTAAATGATGTTATAAGTGTACCTAAATTGAGAAAAAATTGATTTCTTTGGGAGCTTTGGACTGAGAAGGTTACAAGTTTACAGGTCATAATAGATGTTGAAAGTTTCAAAACATGCCCCGGTTGTTATGAAGGAAGAAAATATAAAAAATATTTACATACTCAAAGGAAGTACTAATGTTAGTTAGGAAGCAATTATATAAGAGAAAGCAAAATCAGGTATTTGCATATGGCTTCAATGGTTGGGTCACATGAGCGAGAGGGGTATTCAAGTATTGATGAATCACAAGTTTCTTCCTGATTTGAAATCCTTGAGGTTGGACTTTTGTAAACATTGTGTATATGGTAAACAATGTAAAAAAAAAAATTAAAATTGGAAGTCATACTAGTAAATAAATTTTGGACTATATTCATTCTAATCTTTGGGGACCATATCCTACTATATCTTATGGATTTGCATTATGCTTCTTAATGTTTATTAATGATTTCTCTAGGAAATTTTGGGTCTATATATAGAAAAGAAAACCTGATGTATTTAATGTTTTTAAGAAATTTAAAGCTATGGTGGAAAATAAAATAGAAAATTCAATTAAATGTTTAAGCACTAACAATGGTGGTGAGTTTACTTCCTTACAATTTTAAACAATATGTAGCATAAGGATTGTTAGAATAAAAACAATATATATATATATATATATATATTAATATATATATATTATATATATATAATATATATACTCAGAAAAATGGAGTTGTTGAATGCATGAATCAAACTCTTATGGAAAGAGCTAGAAGAATGATGAACAATGCTATCCTAGAAAAGGAGTTGTGGTTAGAAGCAGTATCTACTGCTTTTTATTTAGTTTATATATCACCTCTTGTTACCATTAATTGTAAACTTCCTAAAGTATTTTGGTCGGGTCAGTCCTGTGATTATTCACATTTAATGATTTTTAGTTCTGATGCCTATGCTCTTATTCCCAAGAATCGGTGTTCAAATTTAGACCCAAAAGGAAAATGTTATGTTTTTTTTGGGTATGACTATGTGGTGAAAGGATACAAGTTGTGAGATCCTTCTTTGCAGAAGATATCCATTAGTAGAGATGTAGAATTTGATGAATATTCTCTTCTAAAACTAGATGATGAAAAATTTGAACAAAAACAGGTATCACCGAATAAGAAAATTTAGTTAAAGGCTAAACCTTTTTTGGAAACTCGAAAGGAAGGAGACTTCTAAAGAAAAACATGAAGAAGATACGAAGAAAACCATTGAAGTTCCAAAACCAGTTCAGTAACCAGTCACTCTAAGAATGTCTACAAGGGAAATAAAAACACCTAAAAGGTATGAAGGTTATGATTCATCTATTTCATTGATTACTAAAGATGGGGAGCCTTCATTTTGTTAAGAAGAAGTTGATGATGTAGATAGTGAAAAATGGAAAAAGGCTATGGAAGAAGAAATTGATTCCTTAGCCAAGAAGAAAACTTGGTATCTTGTGGAACTTCCTAAAGGGAGAAATGTTAATTGATGCAAATGGGTCTTCAATTTGAAATGGAATTTTGATGGAAGTATCGAAAGGTATAAGGTGAGGCTGGTTGAAAAAGGTCATTCTGAGGTTGAAGGTATTGATTTTCATGAGATCTTTCCACCAGTCATAAAATTTGGTTTTATCCACACTATGTTAGTACTAACTGCATTGCTTGACCTTGATTTAGAACAATTAGATGTTAAAAAGAATATTCTTCATGGTGATTTTTATGAATATATTTATATGGAAAAACCAAAATGTTTTGTATAAGGTCAGAACAAAATTTCAGTTTGAAAGATTAGGAAATCATTGTGTGGCCTGAGGAAATCTCCGAGGTAGTGGTACAAGAAGTTTGACTTATTCATGGTTATCCAAACATTTAATAGAGGTAAGTATGATCATTGTGTATATTTTAAGAGTTTCAATGGCATATTCATTATCTTGGTCTTGTATGTTGATGATATGCTTATTACAAGCAAAATCATCGGAGAGATCAACAAGTTAAAGGCTCATCTCTCTATGATGTTTGATATGAAGGATCTTGGAGCGGAAAAACATATCTTGGGAATGGAGAGACACAAAGATAGGAAAAATGGTAAGCTCTAGTAATCACAATAGAAGCATGTGGAGAGAGTACTTGAAAAGTTAGGTATGAAAAATGTGAAACCTAATAATGTTCAATTAACTTTCCATTTTAAGATTTCTTAGGCTTTGAGTCTTAGAAGTAATGAAGAAAATAAGTGTTTGTCTCATGTACGATATGAAAAATCAATTGGAAACTTAATGTATGCGATGGTATCTACAAGACTTGACATTTCACATGCAGTTGGAGTTTTCAATAGGCTCACGACAAATTCAAGAGAAGAACACTAATGAGTAGTGAAATGGGTGCTTTGGTATTTGAGAGGCACAAGTGACCATTAAATCATCTTTAATGGTAGTGAAGGATTAGTTTGTAGATATGTGGATATGGATTATGTAAGTGATCTGGACAAAAGGAGATTTACTATAGGTTATGTATTTACTCTTGGATGTGGAGAAATTAGCTTGATGTCAAAGCTTCAAGAAACAGTTGCTTTTTAAAACATCTTAAATGAATACTAGTATCATTTCTTTAATTATTTTTTTGTCATGTTTGTTTTTAAAAAAATCTTCCATATATACTAACACTATTTCTTTAAATTTGATTTGAATCATGTGTTTAAGTAAACATGCAATTACTTTCGCACAAGAAACTCCACCTCAAAAATATCAACTTAACACATGATATAAAACAACATAAATATCAACCATCATCTCAAACCTCACTATAACATCCACTTGGCATACCATAAGAAAAAAATCATTAAATAAAATTAACACAACATTACATATTCCAATATTCCGTAACCACTACCACACATTAATAATTATTATATCAAGTACTTGGATTTGATTAACTGATGTGAATTTTTCCCTAAGGTCTCAGTCGTGGTGATATTGAAGGCATAGCCTTAAACTTGACAATTTGTAACTTTGTGTTTGGAACTTGGATTATTTTTTCAAGTTGGTGATCTATGTTTTTCCAACCCAACTACCCCATTCTCCGCTACAGTCAGTCATTTGCACTCCATCTGTTCGAAGGAGGAGGTTACACTGTTGAGGGTTTGGTTTCTTGGTTTTTACACAGAGCGTTATGCAATTCGTCACTCAGGTATATTTATTTGGCCTTGCTATCTCCTTTACATTGAGTCGAATGGAAGAGGTACAATGTTTCTGCAAGAAATTTAGTAGAATGGGTTCCAATTTGGTTACAGGAGTAACCCAATTCCTTATGATATGTTCTTCCTAGATTTGAGTTTGGGCTAAGCTCAGTTGGAATGATGGAACTCGAAAAGTGCTTCCTCTGCTATGGCAACGTAACTGACTCCCCTCAGGTAAATCCCTTATTTTTCCGCTTTCCTCCATGATCTCGCACATATACTTCCTTTAACTATTCCTTGCTCATTTTACTGTCATCCCTTTGAATTGCAGGTTCTCTTGGACTGAGTTCGGTGGGACTAGGAGGAGGCAGGGTTGGATGCTATTATTTCAGCTCTATTTCCTATTCTTACCTATTCAGCCACACTCTGTTGTTTGTATTGCCAAACGTTGTTAAATTTGGTAAGCTACATATTAGGGTTTCATCTTGCCCTGACAGTTTTATTTTTATTTTCCTCCTTTGTTCTTCTGTCTGAGTACAAGGCATCCCTTAATATCTACGGCTAGTATTGTCAATGTATACTATAAGTTGATCATATCGTTCTAGAGAAATTTTCTCCCTGAATTTGTTGCATGGCACATTTTGGCTTGTTTTGGTGTAACAATTTTATCTACAATCATAAAGATGTGGGTTTTAGCAAATGTAAGCATTCTGTTAAGTTTTTTGGTACTAAGGCTAAAACTGTGCATTCCTTCAATTTTTGTTGTAATTAATTTTTGTTTCAATCCAAGTTTTATATATATTTTGTATATTTGGTTCTATTTTCTTTTGTTTGTGTGAATTACATGTTTCTTTGCTCAAGACCCCATGTATATAGAATTACCAGGTGAGTTGTATATTCTTTTTGTTTTCACTTACAGGATACAAGGAGGGCAACAGGATACAAGGAGGGCAGGCTTACATTTTGATAACCCTTATTTTTTGTTTGAAATTAATTTATCATAAATAAATAAACCACAGAAAAATGTGTGTTTTTTATTCTCAAGTTAATCATTTCAAAGGATTCAACGTATCTTCATTTTGGCTTTAACAACTAGTAGTTTCCTTTTTCCATCCTTCCACCATAAATAAGTTATTCATCTATGTCTATTTTCCCCTATCCCTGGACTACTCCTTCGGCTGTCAGTAACTAAACTAGATTGACAACTAATTTGGTGTAAATTACCCACAGGTAATTTTTTCCTGGTCGTCCAATGCACCTTATGAGTTTATGGTACTATAGAGGCTTACTTACAAGGAGTCTACCAACTTTGTTGTTTCAACAAAACTTTTGGAACTTTGTTGTTTACAGTCTCCCATAAACCCTTTTCCTCAGTACTCGGTGCCGCTACAGGTCATTCCTAAGTATGATAATTTTTTGACTAAATGAATTTAAAATACAATCAATCATAGATAAACATTTGTTTTCAAGAAAAGAACACAAAATAACATTTCAGCTAGTTAAACTTTTCGAAAATTTAACTAGATTCTCGTTCTTTGACAAATTGAGCTTTTGTCATGTTGAATTTTGTAGCAAAGAATCATTTTTAAGATCTAGTGATGAAATTACTATTTCCTATATAGAGGAGCTGATGGCCTATAGGCTGATGCAGTGTCTGAGGTCCTCTACATCACTTTGACTAACAATGGTAGCAACTAGAACTTTTTCTTGTGTGGTTCTAGATCCCATTCTAGAAAAGGGTTTTGTAGGCTGCGAGTAGTTGTAGTTTGTTTGAACTATATTACTATCTTCTTTAATTAATATGGAGATATTATTCTGATCTGCTCTGAACTTATTTTTATCTCTGGTACCTATGTTGGTATGATATTTTCATTTGTGGCTTTACTAGTTTGTGATATACAATTATTGTTTTCTTACATCTGAATATAATACACATATTTTAGACTTCATGGATACATGGTAATGCACTGGTTGCTTTCTTCCACAAGTTATTTATCTTGTAACCAATATTTCTAATTCTTTTCATTTTTCATTTTTAGTTTTGTAAAGTATGATTAAGAGAATGCTTGCATTCTCGAAAAGGGATTGTTGGGATTGTTTATGTTCACAGAATGTCTATTTTTGGCTAATGAATATTAGTTGGTTGGGTACTTGTTAGGCATGGCCCGTTTAGACCTTGGACTCAATATATTTTGGCTAGAACTGGTGTTAGCTTGCAAAGAATGTGGTGGCAGCATGTTATAAATGCAGTCCTCGATGTGCTTTCTACGTTGCACTTCTTGGATTTACTTTGGATCACGCCTGTATGGATCAAAAAACTCATCTTTTTTTCTACTTATGAAAGTTGTTTGTTTGAAACCCAATGGTGTTGGTGGCTTATTTTGATTTCTAGAATGACAGATTTTATGTGCTATAGTTATTGGTTGGATATGCTTCTTCTATGAATCTAAACACATGCTAAAATTATCAGAAATAATAACCACACTGTGTTGACCATAAGGTTGTAAAATTTTAACATACTTATTTACTGATACGTGGTGAATTACTACTCATAGACACACTTATCATCATCTGGCTATTAGGTTATTCCACATTTTGCATGTCTAGCTTTTAAATGATAATCTTGTTTATTCTATTCCATTCTTTCATGTGTCTGTTGTTATATTTCTCCCTTATTTAATACCATTTCCAAGGAAATTGTTAAGTTGCCCTCATTATTTGAATTCTGGAGCACCGAGAATGACTATGGAAACCATTTTAATTTTACTTGCTTATCATTTTCTTTGCTTGTCGCATTGAGTTTGACAATGCGTTGTGTAAGTACATGAATGCTCGAAGAAAATACATTAAACTATATAGACTAAGGTTGGAGTGTCTGCAACAGGATCAGGTCAGTTGAAATGCAGGTTATATTGAGGATATATATATTTCTAAATTCTAATTTTTTTTTGTAATTTTAAGCTTTAAAAAGATGTTGGTGAGTATCTGATGAGTTTGACTGTCTTGATAAAATTCAAACCAATTGTAAGTAATTATATAGCATCTCATTTCAAACCTCTTTCATGTGTGTGGTGAAAAATGGCATGGCTTTCTACTAAAAGTCTAGCGTAACCATAGTGCACAATTCAGTAAAACGAATGTTTCTACATGTTTAGATTAGGGATATTATTTTTTCTAAGCTATGAGAGTTGCCATTTTTTTTTAATTTATATTTTTTATTATTTTATTTAAGAAAAAAACACAGAATAAAATTTCAGCTAGTTAAACTTCTGGAAAATTTAACTAGATTTTCAATCTTTTGGAAAGTTTGTTGTTCTAAAAATTATATCAAGTACATAGACATAATAAATTTCCTCAAGAAATATTTAATCTATCAAATACATAGACATAAGAAGTTTCCCCGAGAAATATTTAATCTATCTTCATATAACAAAATATTTGCATATATTTTATCTGTTGTTATTTTTTGTTATCTCTTGTTATCTTGACCACAAATTTATAGAAGGGACCACTCTACCCTTCCAACAAGAAACTACCTATTATGCCCATTCTCCTGTGCTCCTCAGTTCTAAAGGAGTCACAGAGTCAACAATTTTTCACAATAATTCACTGGCTTGAGGACTCTTAGTCCAACCCAGAATTATTCGCAAAATCTCTCCAGCTCAACAAATATTTTTCCTTCCCCTTTTTGATAGCATCCTATCTTCTTTTTCTTTTCCAAAAGAAACAGGTAGGTATAACTGCCTTAACTGTCAACTTTCCGATAAAAGAGAATTAGTAAATTCAGGGACTCCACTAAATTCCAAAAACAGCTAAGTTAATTATTTTTTACTAATTCTCTTAGTGGTTAGCTGATTTACAAATTCTACCACCCTCATTGTAGTGTCAATATCCATCACTAGTTTTAAAACCATAACAAATATAAATATAAATATATTTTGGTTTAGTTATACAAACAAAATTAAATATAAAAATATATTTTGGTTGTTTAGGTTTTTTTTTTATAGTTGATTAATTTATTAAGCTTGCAATTTTTTTATTTTTTATTTTAATGCTATTGTTTTTAGATTTTTCTTGCATATTTGATTGGTTTAAGTTGTTTAGAATTTTTTATAAATTTATTAAAATCACGTGTTTGAGTTAAAAATTCTCTAAAATTTAAGTGCTCTTGAAATTTACAAGATTTTCTAAAATATAAATCCATATATATAATTAAAAACTATTTTTACATAATAAAAATCAAAATTAAAAAAGAATAATAATCAATGCAAAAGTCCAGAGACAACCATTCATTAGATTCATGTTATATTACTTAAATTTTAACATGTTACATTAAATTTCATGCTATTTAATTAATAGTTTTAATAGTTTTGCTGTCTTAATAGGGTTTGATTTGAATATTATTAGAAGATTAGTTATTTCCCATTTACAATTAAAAAAAATAATCAAATCATTTGTATCAAAATTTTCATAGAAATTATGTAAAAATGGTTTATTACACCACAAAAATTCTCCAGTGCACATAGACACACTTAGCATCGTTATATATATATATATAATATATATAATATATATATATATATATATATATTATATATATATATATATATATATCTATACTATTATATATATATAAACAAAAAGACAATTTCGATTTTAACTTCTAGCCCTCACCAAGTCTTTTCCCAACTAGAGCCAAAAAATTGTAATCTGTGGTGAAATTAATAAAATGTTGTTTCAAAAATTTCTAATCTCTGCTCAAAATAATAAAGATGTTTCACAATCTTTGATTATTTCCTTTGTTTCGAGCTATACACAGTCATTGAGAAGTGATAAGAAGCTAGTAGAAGTGATTGTTGAATCTACTGCGGAGCTTTGTATTTGCAATGAATCATTACCACATTAAAGCCAAGAGGGCATGTGGAGATGCTTAATCCCTTTCCCTTGGTTTTATTTTTCTTTCCTTTAGCATTTTTTATCTTGCTTGCCTACATGCTGCATAGTAAAAGTCTGCAGTAGAAATATGGAATTTTGAAGGATTTTTTCTAAGTCTTTTTAGTGAGGATGTTAAACAAGAGAAATGAACATAGATTCGTAAATTCTGCATAGTAAAAGTATACGGTAGAAATATGGAATTTTAAAGCTTTGATAGGTTTGAAGGAGAAGGAGAGCCATCTCAGTTGGCCGAAATTGATATTTTTGTCAGTACAATGGACCCTCTAAAGGAGCCTCCTCTTGTCACAATGAATATTGTTCTATGTATCCTTGTCATGGATTATCCTGTTTATAAAGTTTCAAGCTATGTTTCTGATGATGGAGCAACAATGTTGACTTTTGAAACCCTTTCAGAACTTCAGAATTCGCAAGGAAGTGGGTGCCATTTTACAAAAAATACAGTATCGAGCCCAGGGCTCCAGAATTCTACTTTGCCTAGAAGATTGATTATTTGAAGGATAAAGTACAACCTTCTCCAGTGCACATAGACTCACTTTGATATATATATATATATATATATATATATAATTATATATTATAGATATATATATATATATATATATATATATATATATATATATATATATATATATATATATATATATATATATATATATATATATTATATATATATATATATATACTATATATATTATGATATTATATCTATATATATATATATATATATATATATATATATATATATATATTATATATATATAATATATAATATATATATATATTATATATATATATATATATATATATTATATTATAATATATTATATATATATATATATATATTAACAAAAGACAATTTCGATTTTAACTTTTAGCCCCTTCCTACTCACCAAGTCTTTTCCCAACCAGAGCCAAAAAATTGTAGCCTGTGGTGAAATTAATAGAGATGTTTCAAAATTTTTTATTATTTCCTCTGTTTCGAGCTATACACATTAAGTGAGAAGTGATAAGAATCTAGTAGAAGTGATTGTTGAATCTACTGTCGAGCTGTGTCTTTGCAATGAATCATTACCACATTGAAGCCAAGAGGGCGTGTGGAGCTGCTCAATCCCTTTCCCTTGGTTTTATTTTTCTTTCCTACAAGAATTTTTTATCTTGCTTGCCTACATACTGCATATTAAAAGTCTCCAGTAGAAATACATAATTCTAAAGGAAATTTTCTGAGTCTTTTTAGTGAGGATGTTAAACAAAAGAAATGAACACAAACTCGTAAATTCTGCATAGTAAAAGTATACAGTAGAAATATGGAATTTTAAAGCTTTGACTGGTTTAATAGAGAAGGAGAGCCATCTCAGTTGACTGGTGTTGATATTTTTGTCAGTACAGTGGACCCTCTAAAGGAACCTCCTCTTGTCATAGCAAATATTGTTCTGTCTATCCATATCGTGGATTATCCTGTCGATAAAGTTTCAAGCTATGTTTATAATGATGGAGCAACAATGTTGACTTTTGAAACCCTTTCAGAAACTTCAGAATTTGCAAGGAAGTGGGTGCCATTTTACAAAAGATACAGTATCGAGCTCAAGGCTCCAGAACTCTACTTTACCCAGAAGATTGATTATTTGAAGGATAAAGTACAACCTTCCTTTGTTAAAGAGCGGAGAGCAATGAAGGAAAGTGCACATTAAAGTATCCAAATGTAAGAGCTACTTCTGTTGGTTTATTGGTTTTTCTTGCCCTTGACATCTTCCATATTTGTGCCAATATCAAAGGGAATATGAAGAGTACAAGATCCAGATTAATGCTCTTGTGGCCAAAGCACAAAAAGTGCCAGAAGAGGGATGGACCATGCAAGATGGAACTCCATGGCTAGGAAACAACATTGGAGACCATCGTGGGATGATCCAATTATGAGATACTCATATTTTACCCCAGAGCCTTGTCTTTCCTTTGTAGTCTATATGCAGTATCATAATTTTCTCTCCCTTTTGTTAACATGCTTATAAATATGTTGCAAGTAACGGAAATTAGTACTAGTGAATTTTTCACTTTCAGCTTCAGGTATTATTAGGTCATAGTGGGGGAGTTGATAATGATGGTAATGAATTTCCATGGTTAGTTTATGTATCCCATGAAAAGAGGCCTAGTTTCCAACACCATAAGAAAGTCGATGCAACTAATGCATTGGTATATTCCTAGCTCTGTACACATCTCTCTTTTTCTTTTGATTTCTTCATATCAAATTCATTAATTATTATGTTGACACTAACGATTGTTATCCATTGCTCCACTTAGGACTGAGTGTCTGTTGTCCTCACAAATGGCCTCTTTTTGTTGAACCTTCATTATATAAGCAACAACAAAGCTATTCGTTAGGCAATGTGTTTTCTAATGGATTGAGTTCTTGGGAAGAAAACTTGTTGTGTACAGTTTCCTTCGAGATTTGATGGCATTGATTGACACGATCGATTGTAACACTATGTTCTTTGATGTAAGAAATTATGAACACCCAAAATGTTTTCTTATATGAAATTATGAGATTTTCATATAATTTCAGCTTGGCATATTAATTCTGAAATCTTTGCAGATCAACTTCAGACGTTTCAATGGTATCCGAGGGCTTGTTTATGTGGGTACAGGGTGTTGTTTTAATAGACAATAATTCTATGGTTATGATCCAGTTGTCATTGAGAAGGATCTTGAACTAGCATGCTTCCTGAGATGTTGCTCGAGATCTAGAAAGAAGAGTAGAAAAGCAAACAAAAAGTATGATGATGATAAGAAGAGAACCAAGCGAACTGAATCTACTATATCCATATTTAGTTTGGAAGACATAGAAGAGGTTGTTGAAGGTGAGTCCAAGTCCAAACTAGTGATTTGTATTTTTTGACAACTCGTTTACCCTTAAACATTGTTTGCCCTCACCCTTCTTTGAAATTGCATAATGCAGGATTTGATGATGAGAAATCATTTCTCATGTCCCAAAGGAGCTTAGAGAAAAGATTTTGTCTATCTACCCTCATGGAAAATGGTGGTCTTCCACAATCTACAAATCTTGCTTCTTTATTGAAAGAATTCATTCATGTTATCCATCGTGGATATGAAGACAATTCCGAATGGGGAAAAGAGGTATGAGTAGAGGTGGATCTGCATCTATTTGATGATGCTGTTGATTTTTTTTTTTTAGTTCATCGAATTATTTTTTTCTATTGTAAAGTTGTGTAAACATTTTTTGTGAATGTGCATAAATTCTCTTCAGAATAAGCAACATTTTATTTAGGAAACCAAGCACCAGGCAACTTTTCTTGAAGCAAATATCTAATATGAATGGGTTCTCATATTTTGTGCAGAGTAGGTGGATTTATGGTTCTGTCACAGAAGATATTTTGATTGGGTTTAAAATGCATGCTTAAGGCTGGATTTCAATATACTGCATGCCTGCACGTCTTGCATTAAAGGGATTTGCACCAATCAACCTTTCAGATCGTTTGAATCAAGTGCTCCGATGGGCCCTTGGTTCTGTTGAAATTTTACTGAGCAGGCATTGTCCAATTTGGTATGGCTACACCAATTGCAGAGGCTAGCATACATCAATACCATAGTTTATCCTTTCACATCCCTCCCACTGGTTGCATATTGTACCTTGCCAGCTATTTGTCTTCTTACAGGGAAGTTTATCATTCATGAGGTAAGATTGTCAACCCTTACTGACCTTAATCTTGTCAAGATTTACTCACCTCTAATGCAACCTATCATTTAGATTTTTTTTTGGATTTTGTTCTCATACAATTCTTCACATTTTTCCCCTAATTTTTATATTTATTTTGATAAGCAGATTAGCAACTTTGCAAGCGTGTTCTTCATATTTTATTTCCTTTTTTTTACAACTGCTATTCTAGAGCTGCGCTGGAGTACATTTGGCATCGATGAATGGTGGAGGAATGATCAATTTTGGGTTATTGAAGGTGTAGCAGCACATCTATTTTCTGTCTTTTAAGAGTTACTGGAAGTTCTAGCAAGGATTGACCCAATATTTACTGTCACATCAAAGTCTTCAGATGAAGATGGTGAATTTCGTGGTGAGCAGTCTTCTCATCCCTCCAACTACTTTTCTTGTGGTAAATCGTGTTGGTGTAGTAGCAGGGTTTTCCCAAGCTATCAATAGTGGTTATCAATCTTAGGGTCCATTGTTTGAAAAACTGTTTTTCTCTCTGTGGGTGACTGTTCATCTTTATCCATTCCTCAAGGGATTAATGGGTCACCAGAACCGGAAACCAACAATAGTTATTGTTTGTTCAATTCTTCTTACATCCATATTGTCCCTGCTTTGGGTGAGGATAAATCCTTTCACATCAAACACACAACAATGTGGTGTAAATTGCTAAAACCCCTATTAGTGTTCGTTAGCAGCAAATGAGGAACTAAAAACACATCTGAGGGCCAAGAATATCTCAAATTAGTTTGTATCATTTGTAGATAATAATATTTGAGAGGGAGGGGCTTTAAGCATATTGTTTTCTAGCTAGTTCTAGCATAGGGTCTAAACCTTGTACTTTGTCTTTGATTGATAGTTAAGATTGTATGGTGTAGTTGGTTCTCCGTTTCGACCAAGATAGTTGAGGTTTACTTGGATTCATCTTTGTTCTAGAACTAATTTGATGCCATAAAATAGTGGGCAATGGATTATATGGTTTGATATTGAAGAATGTATTTTTCAAATATTTATTCATTTTTAAGTGGCATTCCTGTCATGGACAAAATTATGGCACGTCTTAATTGAATCTCATATTTTTTTAAATGTGAAGTGGTCAATATCAAATAATTTTGTCATGTAGGAGCATTGGTAGTTATTAAGATTTTAGGCATATAAGTGCCTATGAAAATGGTAAATGTATGTTGTTTGTTCGTTTCATAAAATACAATTATAAGTGCCTAGGAAAATATTAAATATACGTTGTTCGTTTGTTTCATAAATTACAATTATAACTATGTTTAGAAATCATTGACCCCATCTTTGATGACTCCATTGCATCCAAACTGTTAGTTCTACAATGTGTTAAATAACATGCGTGTTTTGACCTAACCCTGAATCATCTAAATTTGAGATTTTTTTTAGAAGTCTTTATTCTAGGTTTCTATTTAAATTTCAGTGAATGGCAGTTTTAATGTTGTTAAACTTTTCTATCACAGAAATTGCTTAGCACACGATTCATCATCTTTATTTTGATACATTTAGCCGTCTGGTAATATTTCTCTGATTGTATAATTAGAACATTACTGTTGGATGCCCAAGCTCTTCTTCTCAGACAATGTTGCGAGCTAAAGAGACAATGTCCCAGTCCCTTGTTGCAAAAGTTCCATTGGAAAGGAATTTTGATTGTTATGAGGTGTCATCTATCTCACTAAGAGAAGAATATCTTTTATGCGATATTTGTAGATTGCCAGAATCTACTCGATCAAACGCGATTTGTGTTTGCAATTACTACTCGGTAATCTAGTTATTCCTTCCTCTATTTTAATTTTATTTTTCTATTTACTACAGTATTGTTACAGTGGATTATAGTGGGTATCTTAAAAATTTCATGTCAACGTTATATTTCCGGTAGCAGTTCACTAAGATTACTATGGTATTTTAAGGAATTATTTTGGAGGATGGTATTGTTAGCCATCTGAAGCTTTAAACTAGCAATATCAACTCCAAGGCATGAGGCATCCAAATGTAGCTAGCCATGGTATGCCAGGTTGTGGTATGAACTGTGCTCTATGTGGTGGTTTGAATGGTGATTTTAAGAGGACTACTAATGGCCAGTGAGTTCATGTATTTATCACTGAGGTAAAAATCACTAATTGAATGGTGTTCACTTCAATAAAATACAAGAAGTTAATTATGCAAAATCGTATTGTTAATTTTAGCTTGTGTGTTAATGATTTGTTGAGGAGAAATATATTTTCTCCCTTATGGTATCTTCATTGCCTTTGTGAACCTACAGTGGATGTTGGAGAATACGTTTAGGAGGGGTCAAATGGAGCTTGTTAAAGGGCTGGTATGTTTAAATTGAGATGTTGCTTCACTACTAGTGATGCATATAAGTTTGAGCATGCTGAACTGTTTTGTTTTACTTGTTTTGTGCATGATTGTTGCATTTGGATTCTGTCTAGTGAGATGTTGTTAAAGACCTCTATTATCATCCCCAAAGCCCAACCAGTCTTTCTGAGAAGACACGGGTAATGAAAAATTGTATTTGCTTGGTAGTGTCAGCCTTGGTGTTGGCAAGAACTATTGTTATCTAGTTTGATGCCCCACTATTCTCTTTTGTTTCTAGTATCTTGTTACCTAGAGATGGAGCACACAATTACCATTATAGAAGAAAGTTTTTCCTAAATTTTGTTTCTTCTTTCTCTTTGACGAAAGGAGGTTCATTGACAAGCACCAACAGGAACCACCAGAAAGCTCTCAAATACGTAAACTCCATTCCAAAACCATTCTATGAGAAGAGTGAAGATAGAAAGACTAGCCAAGAAAACCAGCCCTCAAGGCATTGTGTTGCAGAACGGGGAGATCTTCTCCTACAATGGGGCCAAAACAAGAGGCCTCGTGGTTATAGAGCAGAATACAGAAGCGTGGTTGAAGAATCTTCTCTTCAGGCTAAGAAAATTATTCAGATCGATAGACATAATGGAAGCCATGACCAACAAACATTCAAAATGATTTTATTTATTTTTTTAAAATAATTTTTTATATTGTCTCTAGAGAGACAATAGTTTGAATTATGGACATATTGTCTCTATAGAGACAATATGTTTTTAATCTCAGCTATTGTCTCTAAAAAGACAAAAATGTAATTGTCTCTAAAGAGACACAAATGAAGTTGTCTCTAGGGAGACAAATGAAATTGTCTCTAGAGAGACAAATCAAATTGTCTCTTAATAGACAATAATTCTTGTCTTTATAGAGACAATAATAATATGTGCCCTATATTGTCTTTATAGAGACAAATTTTTGAAACATTATATTTTGAGACACCCGCTTAGAGACAATATTTAAGACAATACACAAGTTTCTTTTTGTCTTAAGTTAAGACAACTGACTCAAATATTGTCTTAAAACCCCCCTACATGTAGTAGTGAATGGATTTGGTAGACATGTAGACTATTAATGGTACCTACACTTAGAAAAATATACAAGGAGGAGATGCGTAGATCACCTCCAGACTCGAAAGATTCCTCATATCAAAATTAATCTTCCTGGCCTCCTGAGAAACTTAATTCAAAATACTCCCACAATCAGGATCTGATCACTCGCGAGTAGCTATGAAAATCCATATTTCAATGACCCCCAAAAACCACCTCTTTAGATTTGAAGCTTTGGATGTAGCACCCAGATTTCTTGAGAAACATGAAAAAATAGTGGATCAACTATCATCCAATGATGCATCATAGGTCAGATGAAGGAGGAGGAAAGAGACCTTCCAAAAATATGGGAGGAGAGAGCCAAATAGGAAGAAAAGTTTTGGCAACAAAAATCCAGGATGCCCTGGCTCAAATGTGGTGAAAGGAACTCCACTTTCTTCCACCACTCTATCATTCAACACAGGGAACCAATAGAATTATAAGCATGAGAATAACATATGGAATATTGGTCCACACCCATGAGGATTTCTCGAGGAAACTAAATAGCTTCTACAACAATCTCCTTAAGGAGCCCAATGTAGACAGGTCCCAGTCCATCAGAGAAATTATCAGTAATATCCTCAAGATCCTTAAACATGATCACAACAAGATGTTCCTCAAAGACGTTTCCATGCAAGAAGTGGAGGAAGTGGTGATAGTCATGCCCTCGAACAAAGCTCTAGGTCCCGATGGTTTTACCATTGAATTGTTTAAACGTTGTTGGTTCTTCATCAAATATGAGGTTCATGCCTTGGTGGAGGACTCTAGGATCAAAAGATTGCTTCTTAGGGATTTGAATTCCACGTTCCTCACTTCAATCCCCAAGGAGGAAGGGGTTGATTCATTGGACCGATTCTAACCAACAGCCCTCTACTTTAGTAAATAGTCTTAAGGATTTACTATCTCTTCTAATCTTAGCCAATCAAATAGGGTATGTGGAAGGCAGGCATATCCTCAACATTATTATCCTCTCTCATGAAACTATTCAACCACTTCAGACCCTCAAAAGGCCTGACCTGATGATGCAATTGGATATGTCAAAAGCCTTCAATAAAATTAGTTGGGAATATATGTGTGAGGTCCTCAAGGCCTTTGGATTCCACTAGGATTGCATTGAGTGGATCATGGCTCTGGTCTCGGGTGCCTTCTTCTCTATTCTGGTCAATGTCTCCCCCTCTAATTTCTTTCCCCCTTAACAGGCATCGAGTAGGGAGAACCCTTGTCCATATTTCTCTTTGTCGTCATGGTCGAGGGATCAAGCAAATCTCTCAAAACTGCTAGCTATAATAACAACCTAACTAGTCTTAAGCTCCATGACTCTACTCCAACCTCCACTCATCAGTAATATGTCAATGATGCCCTCTTGATGGTTATCCCAACTGTTGATGAAGCAACTGCCTTCAAACATATACTTAGTATTTTCTCTAAAGCATCAAGAATCTCAATCAACCTTGAAAAATAAAAATTCTTCCTCTTCAACACCCCCTTGTCCATCCAAAGAAATATCACTATAATCTTATGATTTCAGATTTTCTCTCTTCCCTCAAGATACCTGGGGGTTCTGCTCATTGATAAATTTTACAACAAATCTAATTGGGAGGACCTACTCAATAGACTACATAATAAACTTTCCAACCGGACCTTTCAATTCCTCAACTTGGATGGGAGGCTTGTCTTAGTCAAATATGTCCTTCAAGCCATGCCTCTATATCTATTCTCAACTCTGGCCACCCTAAAATCAATCACAAATACCATCCGCAATATAAAAAGAAGCTTCCTCTAGAGAGGCTCAGACCTGAAGAAGAAATGGGCCCTGGTGGGCTGGGATTAGCTATGCAAACCAAAGAATGCAAGTGGGCTCAGCCTCAGGGACCCAAAACTTCTGAAAAAATCCATGGGGGGCGGGAACAAGTGGATGTGATTGGAAAACTCAAGCACGCCTTAGGGCTAGCTCTGGAGAGTGAAATACACAGCCAATCATTCCAACATGGACCTCATCAGCTTCTTAGGGCATACCCACATATCGACAATATTGAACCAGGCATGGAAAAATGAAAACATTATTCAAGAACAAAACTTTTGAGAAATTGGTAATGGGGAAAATTCCTTCTTCTAGGAAGATGCGTGGCAAGATCTACCAATGCTTGGCAATGATCATCATGCAACCCTTCGAAGAACCATGCAAGAAAAGGGGAAACTTCAAGTTGCCCACTATTGGAATCCCATCATGCTTGAAGCTCAATGGAGAGAGTGGTTGGATATACAAGAGTGGTCTCCCTTACGAGAACATCGAGACTGGAATTCTTTTGATCAACACCTCCAGGAGTAGAAAATTCAGGTAGACCATGGGGAAGACAAGCTACGGTGGGGAAAAAATCGGTCGGGCTCTTCAATATCAAGGAGTCTTACAACTACATATAAAATCATGATTAGCTACAACAACAAAAAATATTAAAAACTCTTCAGGGGAGAAAACTATGACTGAAAATCACCCTTTTCCTATGGTTGTTCATGCACGATAAAATTATTAGATGGGACAATCTTTAGCATAAAGGATTCACAGGTCCCTCTAGATGTCCTCTTTATAAATCTTAGGAAGAAACTACCAACGATCTTCTGAACACCTACAACTATACCAATAAACCCTAGGAATGGGTGGCTGAAATATTCATAACCACCAATAAGGATAGGGTCTCAATTTAGACCACCCTCGATAAATGGCACTCAAGCATATCCCCCCACCCAGTAGTAGACCAGGCCTGAAATCTCTTTCTAGGGACTATATGTTGGGATATCTAGAAGGAGCAAAACAAAAGAACTTTCAAGAATGTAAAGATGAAAGGGGAAAACCTTCTTACCATCATCAAATAGAGCATCCATTAAATTGTCTCCATATCCAAGATTCCTAGTGTCTAAGTCCCCCCCATCCTATGGACTAGCATATTCTCGTCATTTTGGATCTTCACAACCTCTTCCAAGCCACTCCTAACCTTGCAACTTCTTCCCCCAAATATCCTAATCACTGGTACCCCTTAAAGAATAATGTGATAAATTTGAATTACGATGGTGAAGCCAAAAGTAATATGGGTGTAGTGGAATTCGGTGGTGTCTTCAGAAATGCCAAAGGAGATATTCAATGGGTATTGTTAGAGCCTAGATTTACCTCAGGCTGAAAAGGTAGGATCCAAGGCCAACATTAAACCATGCTCAGCCTGGTAGCTAGCCCTACCAGGTCAGGAGAGAGCTCTCTCTGGGTCTATCTCAGCAAATTGTATTCACTAAAGGCTTGAGATGACTGATTTGATTACTTATTTTAGGCTACGTATATGTGTGCAAGAGGTTTTTGAATGATTTTATGAATTGTTGGCTTAGATGAGAAGGCGGATTTTGGGGTGTCGGGAATGAGGCACAGTCCTGCAGGGATCTCGATGGGGCAAGGTAGTCAACTGAATTTGGCACTCTAAATCAAGTGAGATGGATAGATTCAAATAGAAGAGGAGTTGAAGAGGGCAAGAGAAACCATGGATCCTCTCCAAATAGTGGAAAACATTAAAAGACTAAAGCAAACTTCAAGTAGAGCACTGCACTTTTCAATGTATTCTACTTACACTCTTGTTTGTTTAGCTGATAAGAAATAAAGAGAAATGATACATATAACACGTGAATAAATTCACAAAGACATAAGAAAGCACTGTACCAAAACAAATGCCACAGGGATCCCAAAGAGTACTGCAAATCCCGGTCTCAATTCCCTAGCCAAAATACTGATAGGAATGTACAATGAAGCTCAAGGCTTTCTCAAGAGTCCAACCTTCTACCAAAATCCAACCTCTACACTATGAAATTCATAAAATATATACATTTGCTCAACCTTGTACTAAGGGATTGAGCTCAACCATTTTCTTCAAAATAGAATTAGTTACATTAAACTTGGGCCAAATTTCTGAAAATAGGTGTTGCAGATGAACTCGTTTCTCCTAACCCATAGTACCTATTACAAAACTAAAAGAGGTTTGTGTAGATAAGGTCATGTTGGAGAAAAACCTCTCTCAAATTTTGGAAATTAATTTCCAGTAGCTCACAATCTATATCACAAAATCATCTCTAAAACAGAAAATCATTAAACATTTAAATATGTGAAAATGAGTTGTAAAGATCTAGTCACATATCCCAATACATGACACTTGTGAATAAAATGAGAGAGTTTTTTGTTATATGGCTCGTGCTTAACAAAAACCTCCTTGGGTTTTGCAAAATTACTTTCCATCTGTTGTAAAATGGCCCCGCACGAAAATGACTAAAACAGTAAAAAATATGAGAATTTTGCTTTGTTTTAATGTAGGCTCCAAATATCACTATATATCTCCCACATAGTAGCACTTGTGCATAAATTGAAGGAGGTTTTTGTTATCTAGTATGTGATGAACAAAAACCTATTTCACTTTGGAAAAATTCCTTACCATTCTTTCAAAAACTGATTTTGTACTAAACTTGTCATTGTGTGCAACAACTAACCTCAAAACATGCATAACCAAGAACCACTCATTCATTTTGATCATATCTTCTAATCCATGAACCGGTTACGGGAGTGTGATATACCGTTGGAAATATTTTTCCAAGATTCTTCTGATGGATACACTTGTGACATGTTTTGTGCTGAACATCATGTGCCAAACATCATGTGAAAAAAATCTAACAAAACCAGACATAATAAGAGCTCATGTTGATCCCTGGTGACAGGCTGCGAAGATTGGAATTAATAGGTATACTTTGGGAAACTTGGGACTAATACCAAAAATGTGGTGGAGCTCCATGCGATGGATCATGGTCTGGCTATTGCTAAGGAGAAGCGCTTCAACCCCCTAATTGTCAAGGGAGACTCGATGTTGGAAACTTTGAATGCCCAAAAAATCTAGCAAGGCTCTGTGGTTAGCAAGATAACACACAACTAGAGATTAACCAAAACTCTTCATTTTATATCCAAAAATACTTCAGACCTTAGTGGGCTCCACTTCCAGGTGGTTAGAAGGAAGGCGAATGGTGTGGCAGACATGCTAGCCAATGAGGGCACAGTTGGCAAGGAAAGGTTGTAGTCACTTGCATGGAGGGATCTGGGGGAAGGTCCCCTCAACCGAGAGTGTGAGGCTATCAATGCCAAGGACAATGAAGACAATAATAATAATTATTATTCCACAAGAAAAGGGATCACTCAGGCTCATATGGTACATTATCCCTAACTCAGTATCATGAACCTTGTCTCTAGTATCAAATCCAATTATTCTCCCATGGGACCTAAAATCTTAATCATGTTTCTAGTTATGGATTACCTCCTTCCCCACCCAAACACCAGTAATATTTCCTACATCGTTATGGAGGCTAAGTACACGCCTCTTGCCAACATTAATGGCTTAATTATTGCCACCTTCCTCCTCGATCTCCTCATCTCTCGACTCTTCTATAAATACCCCAGGCCCACTGATCTTACCCAGTACTCCCATTGCTCTGGATCCCCCTTTGCTAATTCCTTCCACTCTCCTAGTCTTTGTCCTCTGCCCAACTCTGTTACAAGACCCCTATCACCTTAACCACAGGTATGGCCCCTCGCCAAAGAAATGCTCCCTCCACCAGCTGCTGCAGAGGCATGAACAGGGAAAGGTGGAATCAAGCCAACATGTAGCTGAGAATAAGAGATGAGGTGATGAAAATGCAAACTACCCTCAATTAAAACAACATTGTCCCCCAAGAGGCTTGGGAGCACATCATGGAGATAGAGAGTTAGGAAACGGGTATTCGATGATGAAGTAACAATGAGGACATAGATGCTCAATGATTCTCGATTTGGGATTCACCAGGGTTAGGGAAAATTTTTACTATCGAATCATCAAGCTCTCGTGGCAATTAAAAATAATTCCGGGCTTGATGTTGCAGGAAAACAGTCAAGCCAGCAAAAAAATGGAGAATAAGCTGGACATGCTTAACGACAAGCTTACAGTGTATGTGGACATGATCCATCATACGTACTTCGACACCAAGGATTCCCCACATTGTGCCTTTCTCAAAAGAAGGATGGCGACGATGTAGGTTGGAGGAAACAATGTGCCCACCATAAAGCGAGAAACGAGGTGTGCTTTGACCAGTAACCATGCTTTAGCAGACGCCCCAGTTGGAGGAACACTAGAGAAGCTGATTCTGTTGAAAGAGGACCTAACAAACTGATTGGTCTGATGCACTTTGAATCCGTCTTGTCTCAGTTTTGTGCCTTATAGGTCAATCATTTTTGGTTTTTTTTACACCATGTAGAAAAATATGTAATAGACAAGAGTAAGGGTCACCATGCACAGGTTGTATCAATTATCAATTTTGTAAAAGTCTTTGGTTCTACCAATTTTGTCACCCTTTTTATATCAAATATGACTTGCGATCATTGGTCCAAAACTTGGATAAAATTCATGTTTTCTAAAAGCAAACAACCAAGAATAAATTAAATGTTTTGTAATGGCAGAAAACCCATAAAAACTCTTCTTTATGGTTGATCGTGTCTATAATCTAACTGACTAAATGAATTGACCAGCAATTGTTATCTTCAGTTCAAAACCATATAAAACAATTTCTTCTTAAAAATAATATTAAACTTAAAATATTATATTATAAATCTAAAATCATTAAACCCCAAAAAAAAAAACATAAAAATATTATATTATATTTCATAAACCTAAACTTGGAATCATTAAACGTTATAAACGTTATTGCTGTTCATATTATAAATGTAAACACCTAAACATATAAACGTTAAACCTAAAAGCGTTTCCCATATAAAAAACAAAACAAAGAAAACAAAAAGTTTGTATTATATTGTACTTTATATTATAATAGTTAATCGTTATAAATAGATAAAACCTATAAATGTTAAACCTAAAAGGGTTACACCTATAAACCATGACCGTTAGTTTATATTGTCCGTTATTGGTTTTCCACATTAAAATAACCGTTATAAAGTTAACCCATAAAATCATTATAATAATTATAAACCTTGTTTTATATTATAAATAGATAAAACCTATAAATGTTAAACCTAAAAGGGCTACACCTAAAAACCTTGTATTTAACTGTATTGCCTGCACCTTTCCCGATATACAACACAATTGATCCTGAGCTATATACAACTTGGCATGTGTATTCAAATGGTTTCCAGCCACGTACACCAAAACGTATGCCAGATGTGCGTTCTCTGGATTATACCTATGTGTATTATAAGTGTTATATCAATTCAATGAATAAGCCCACTTTGCCTATAGAGAAACTACAAATCTATCCCATATGAAATGAAACTTACATGCTCAATAAGGCCGGTGACATTCCGTGGTACCACCAGCCATACATTTACATTACCTGTTTAGAGTGCGATTAGTAATAGAAATGCATCTCTGCATTCCGCATTGCATAAAAAAAATCTTGGAGATAATGTTTTTTTATCTAAGAAGGCTTTGAGATTTTATATGAAGCCTAAACATTGATGTTAAACTATGACTTAAAACCATCCGTCTAAATTTGGTGGTGTGATATGGATGCTAGTAGTGATAGTCAAAGGCAGGTGTGGAGATCAACTAATAGAATGCCATCAAGAGTATACAATGCTTAATGGTCTTAGCCTCAATGTATTTACAGAAGGCTTTGAGTTACTATATGAAGCCTAAATGTTGATGTTAAACTATGAATCAAAAATCAAATGCCTAACATTGGTGGTGTGAGTTGGATGCTGGTAGTGATATTCACATTGTGTGAAGTGTAAAGGTGCATAGGAAGCTTTCTTCCTCTACAGCTCCCCACTATACACAATGTATCAACTTTATGGAAATAACAACAAAATACTAGCAAATGTGTACATGGTGAATTGTTTAAATCTAATCTAGTGCATTTCAAAATTGTAGCTAATCACATACTCATTATGGAAATAGAGCCGCTAACACTACCTTAATCATGTCAAAATATCTATAGCTACCTAAAGAGGTGACTAATTGCCGAAAATATTACAGAAATGGAGAAACAATATTGGTTTCACACAGAAATCAAGTGGAGCCTCTAGCATTATTTGAATGTTTTGGCTTGATTCTTGCTTTATGCTAAATGCTTGCTCTAAATCTCAATTTTGGGCGGTGTTAAGCTTGAAGATACAAATAAAAAATACTTTTTTTCTTTCATAAATGTTTGTGCACTAGTGTTATACAATGAAAAGGGATAATTTTGGGATTCTATCATAAGACTCAAAGAAGAACAATGCAAAGTTGACAATATTGTAGGTGGATATTTTAACACTATCTTATATTCTATAGAAAAACATGGGGGAAGCATTGTTAGAGATCCCTTTAGAGAAATTTTGGAAGACCTTCTTAGTGAATGGATCTTTTGGATGTTATTCCAAACACAGGTAAATACACATGGTCCAATAGGCTAAGTGGGTTTGAGCACATTGCGGCTTGATTGGATCGTTTCTCATACACAGTGATTGGTTAAATGAATAGTGTGCATGTCATTAATCTTGTCATAGGAGGACTTAGAACATTGATCCATTATGTTTTCTTTTGATACTCCCAAATATTTTGGGCTAATTCCATTTAAATACAATCCTGGGTGGATTTTGAAGGAAGGGGTTGTAGATATTATAAATATTTCATGAATGACTCTTGTAAAAGGATTTATGACTTTTGTTTGGGCAACCAAATTGAAAGTGGTTAAGCAATATTTGAGGAAATGGGACAAAGATAACTATAAGCCCCCAAGTCAAGATAAATTAGATGTTATGAAGACTTGGAGAGTCATCAATCTCTAATGGAACATGTCCAAATATTAGAATGACATATTGAATAAGAAAAAAAGTTATGTAAGAAAATCCATTCTCTCAGCAAACTAGAAGAGCAATATTGGTGGCTAAAGTTAAGAGTCTTTGGTTACGTGTTGGAGATAAGAAATCATCCTTATTTCACAAACAATATCATGTCCATGAAACAAGGAATCAGGCCAAAGAAATCATACCACAGGGCCTCCCAAAAATTTCCTCCTCCCTCGAGATTAAGCAAGAAGCCCATTGATTTTTAGGGAATTATATTATGAAGACAAGGAAAATGGTCTAGAAGAGGTATATTCCTTCCCTCTATTTTCTCAGACATGGAAAATTCCCAAATCACAAAACCAATTAAGGAATCCAAGGTTATTGAGGCCATTTGGTTGCTAAACCCGGATAAAGCTCCCACACCAAACAATTTTCCACAAGCTTCTATAGATCCTTATAGGGCCTAATTAAAAAAGACCTTATGAGAATTTTGAACTCATCTAGGTTGAAAGGGAAGCTAGGAGGAAGCTCCAATTCTTCCTTTCTGGCTCTTATTCCAAAAGAATCTAAATCCTCAATTCATCACTTGGGTTAAATCTTGTATTGGTAGCCCTTGGATTACTCCTTTGGTAAATGGTCATCCTTGTAATTTCTTTTCAACCTCAGGGGGCTTGAGGCAAGGTTTCCCCCTTTCTACACTCTTGTACATTTTAGTAATGGAGAGTCTGAGTAAGAATTTGGAATAGGCTAGGGTAGAGGGAAGACTAAAAGGGATAAGTATAGCAAGAAATACTAAGGATGTTAACCACTCCCAATTCGATGATGACACACTTCTCCTAGGAAGTGCTTAAAATCAAATTGTTGTGCGATTTAAACAAGTCCTATATCAATATTTGGACCTTTCTAGGGGCCTAATAAACAAAAGAAATATCATGATATATGGTTAGAATAGTTTTGTGGCTAACCTCATGGAGATTTCTAAGATATTTGAATTTTTGATGGAGAGCGAATGCTAGTCCTTTAAATACCTCATAATCCCAATCTCCTTGGGAGCCTTTAATTTTGAATGCTAGTCCAAAATTATAAACATATTCAAAAAGAAAATCTAGTCTTAGGGATCTCAATGGTTAACCATAGCTGTTAGAGTGATCTTGGTGAAATCGGTTCTATCCTCTCTTCCCCTTTATTTATTCTATGGATTTCTAGCTCCAAAATCTATGCTTAATCAATTGATTCTTCTAATTCATAAATTTCTATGAGAAGGTGGAAATAGTAGTGAAAAGAAATCCCATCTTGTGCACTGGAACATTGTTCGTCTTCCTAAGGAAAAAGATGGTATTGTGTGAAAGATCCATTTTATATGAAAGTTGGTGTTCTCGGAATGGTGCTATAATTAATATATAGAAAGATGATTTTTCTCCTAATGGTCCCTTGCGATGAGTAGACCAATTTCAATAACTTGCCAATTGGATGCAGTACAATGGATTTCTAAAATTAAGCTACAATTCTCTTTCGGATGCTCAAGGAAATTGGCTAAGGTGGGAAATACTAGAGCTTTAGGTCTGCCTTGGGTCCCAATCGGATCATTGCACATGGAAGCTAAGCCCATAACATAAATATACTTTGAAATTGAGATATGATCATTTGGCAAAGAAACTTCGTTATCCTCCTCCATGCATATTGTGGTAAAAAAATGGAACAAGGATGCCATTCCAAAAATCGATATACTATGTTGGACCCTTGTCCACCCAAAATCGTCACAACTAAAAATATTAGAAAAAGGAATATTCATGGATTCTAAAGGCATCCTCTTCCAATTAGAGCTTGGAAATCCCTCCCCAAATTTGTATGTTAGAATATCTGGATCGCAACAAACAAATTTCTATGTTAGAGTATTCAAACCTGCACTCAGTTGCTATCAAAGGGACAAATTTGCTTTTGAACCCATTTCCTCTAGGAGAAATAATAATAATGAGTTGAAGGATCTTAATTCATTAGAGCGCAAATGGATATAAGTCAACAGGAAATTCCATCTACCATCTAGACAAATGCTTCACTCGATCTAACAAGGATCCCAAACTATGTTACATCTAATCAGAATTTACACAATGTAGAAAGACTAGAAACCAGTATACATTGTTCTTTAACAAATCTTCAATTGGGAATCTAGGGGAGGTAGGAGCAAGAGGGGCCTTATTTAACCCTGATGAAGAAATTGTGTTTCAATTCGCATGGGGTCTTGGTACAACAACCAATAATTAGGTTGAGTTCCTTTCCTTATGGAAAGGCCTAGAAATCGCTACCTCAAATAAAATTCACATTTTATTGGTATGTGGTGATTCATTAATTGTCATCAAACAAGTTATCATGCCAAAAAAAAAAATGGTGTGTTATGATAACTCTCCCATTCTATAAAGGATTTCATTAATATTACCCTAGTTCAAGCACTTGGATTTTATACACATCCATAGACATTTAAATTCAGTGATAGACATGTTGGCTAAAAAAAGATCCTCCTTACGCCAAGGAAATATAGAGATAGATTAGGGTATAGTAATTCATGCCCCCATTCCTTAACCATGGCTAGAATTCCAAGATGTATGATTGGTGGTCAGGTGTACGTTTTCATCATAAATGTATTTCTCCTTGGATTGAGGTTTCTTGCATCGCACTTTCGTAATTTCTTGCACATATATTGAGATCGATGGGCTTGGTGATTTGGATTTTCACACTCCTTCAATGACACATCCCCCACAACAAATGGTAGGCTCTACATAAATTTCCTTCGTCTAGGTGAGCACTTGTATTTAATTTGTCTTTGGTAGGAGATGGTCAATTCTAATGTGGAAAATATTAGAGAAATTTTGAGGTTTAAGAAGGGGTTCCTAAGGAATATTATAAAATAATAGTGGAAATAATAAAATAAGATTACATTACCTCATCAATTTTTGGAGGGAAAAAAGAAAAAAGTTATTTTTCAACTCATATTTTCAACTTATCTCCCTACGATTTTACTCAAATTTCAAGCAAGAGAACTCTATGGATGAATAATTTAATTTTTCATCCAATGTGTATGCATGTTGCATATTTTCAGTGGATCCCACTAAATGAAAATTTTGAAATACATGAAAAGCGTGATTGTAATCATATTTTTCATGTATTTCATAGTTTTCATGTAGTAAGGTCCATCGAAATTATGCACCATGGGTACTCCTTGGATGAAAAATTAAATTCCACATCCAACAAGTGCTCCTGCTCAAAATTTGAGTGAAATCATAGTGAGATAAGTTGAAAATATGAGTTGAAAAAATAGTTTTAATTATTTATTTACTTTTACCTTTTTACTTCAAAAATGATGAATCATCTCCCATGGTTGAAATCATCATATTAAATCCTATTGGTTCTTAAAAAGTTGATTTTTTTGTTCCTTTTTGTTTTGACACCTGTTTTTACCTCAATTTCTCTAATGGATGTATTCTCATCGAGTACACGGATGAAGATTTTAACGTTGTCATGCATCTCTCTATTGGAAAATAAAAAATGAAGAAATATTTTCTTACCTTGATAACTATTGATTTCTTAGTATTATTATTATCTTCTTTTGTGTCTTCTTTTATCTACTTATTATCAAGAAAGTACCAAAACATAAATGCATGAGGATCAAAACAATAAGGAGATAGGACGTAGTCTCTCAACTAGGGAAAAAGCCCTCTTTTATGGGTAAAACCAAAAATTATCTTCTCTTCTTCAAGAACCAAATCAAATGAGATAACCAAGACCCTTGATGCAACAATAATACCTCCTCCATCCCACTAAGTCAGCCTCCCAAGAGAACAAGTCAATCCTTCAAAATTAAATCAAAACACCTCACATCATGTCAACTAGGGTCTCGACCATCTCTTCCACTTTTGTAATTTTGGCCAACTATCTCAGTCCTGCACCTTTGGCCCTGCAATACTTTAGTGCACTCATACGTGTGAAAAAAAATGATAAGTTTTAGACCAATTCCTCTTTTCTTGTCTTCTAGTCTTCTTCGCTAAGCTTCCTCCTCTTCTTACATTGAGATAGGCTCCTTTTCATCTATTTCACACTTCTTTTTCTCTTATAGAATTGTAGATCAAAATCTACTTAGTGAGTCCAAAAATGAGGTTGAGTTCCTTCTTATTTATGCTGGTTGGATCAACCCTTTTGAGGCTGAATTGAAGGAAGGGTAGGTTGACTTGATTGAGGATGTTTACATGACCATTTTACATATAAAAAATTTCTTCTTTGATACAAATCCCCAATAAGGGTCTATTACATGATGACAAGGACTATGACACATGACACAACCCTAGAAGCTACTCAGGCTATCATATAATGGCTACTCAAGCTATCATGTGCTTCTATGGGATACTATACCTTTATAGTGATTGGTTTAATTTGGATTGTATTCTTTCTAATTGCTCTCTATGGATTTTTTTGGGTATGGCTGAGCTTTCGCAAATTCCAGTGCTGGATAAAGATGGTTCAATGCTAGAAAGAATCTTGGATGCAACCAAAGCCTTGTTGGCAGCTAGAAAAAATCAAGATGACATGGCAGAAAAACAACGACAAATTTTCTAGCTTCTCTTGGAAGCGAAGCTCCTACATCACCTTAGTAAAATGGAGGTTTCTCTAAATGAGTTATGTGAGGAGTTTCTTATGTGCATAAAAAATATCATCGCCCTAGTGAAGATGACCTATCCGACAATGGACACAATTGATGGTCATCATAATTGGAGGCTTTCTATGCTGGTTCTTACAAATCCTAATTTAGTTTAATGTTTCCCTGTAAATGTTGTTTGATCCTTGGGTCTTTTTGCGGTGTCTATAATTGTAATATTTTTTGCATAAGAACAAATGGTTGTGCTAGTTATGGCCTTTTAAAGGGGTATTTGAACCTATGACCAATTGCAAGGAGTGCCTTAATAGTGCATATGTAATCACCTCCCACCCCTTTAGGCACAAAAGGTGTTACTTTCATGTTTTAACCCAACCTCCAAGGTCTATTATGGAGATGGGATTGCAAAATACCTCTTATCTCAAGGTCTATGGAACTTAAAACTAATACCACCATTTAATTCAACTCATTGAGTGCTTTCCAACCATATAGATTTTTTATTAATCTTACTTGGATCAAAATATTTGTTGAATAATTTTTTTCCAAATTAAAAGAGTCCACATCAGTCCATTGATCTCTACATGCACAAACATGGTCCTTACCTTTCCTGTGCATCTCTACCACACCATCCAAGGTAGCTAGGTCAATCTACTCTGTTTAGTGCAACACTAGCATATGAATCCACATCAACCAAAATCATTGGTATTATAGACCCCTCCTACAATGGTTTTGAATTTTGAGAGGGGGAAGCATGAATTAATCTCAATCATTGATTGGAGATGGGAAAGTTGGCACTAATCCTAGCCGCATCCCTCTATGCTCGTTAAACATCAGCAATAAGGGATCCTCCTCAATTGATCTTGACTATTAATCTCTAGTCATGCTCTCCACTTAGTTCCTTTAAAAATGCTAGCCATGTCTCCCCAAGCCATGTCATCTCAACATCGATTTCTCTACCTTCCTTCTACTCCAACCTCAATTGGAAAATGCTGAGATATGAGGTCAACACCTCACTTCGTTACTATATGTGCCTAAGGTAAGAGCATTGGGGTTTCTTTTCTCCCTCTGCTTCAACCTTAGCTAGAAAACACCGAGGTTTGAGATTCAAAGTTCAAGATTTGTGATCTTTTCTTTTAGTTTATTAAACTGTGTGCCTGATGTAGATCTTGTTGGCCACATCATCTCAACATTGGGCTCTTCGCTTTCACACAGAACTACCCTTCTAAGAACTTGAAAGCCCAACTTTACCAAACAAACTTTACCGCCCTACTCCAATCTGGTTATACTCATTCTAAAAAACATGCATTCTCCATTAATTACATAAATATGGAATACTTAAAATTCCATAAGGAACATTACAAGTTATCTAAGAAAGCTAAGCTATTTAAATCATAAGCTATTATTTTCAATAAGAGAGTGACTATAACATACAATTAATCAAGTTATTCATGAATTGAATACACACCAACACAACCCATCTACATCATCAAGTCATAGCATGTTAATCAACCTATTGATTATGAATATGGAAGTGAACTTCCTAGTTCCAGGTTTAATATAACTAAATATTTATAAGATAGTTGGTTCATTGTTAGCATAACAATGAGTTTCAAGTATTCACCCATGAACATATAGGATTAAGTATTAATATTAGGCACAATAAGGAATATCATAGTTTATAATTTAACATATATAAACAATTATAATTACATGTGCATCTTAAGGTGTTTAGAAACTAAAGTAGGGATTTCCACTCTCTTGCAACTCACCAATGCTTAGTAAACACTCAAGAAATGGAGTTATTTGTCCATGTCATTTATCAAATACCCTCTAGCAACAAGCACTATAATGGCCCACTCACTCCCATGAGATCATTCACAAGGCTTCATCCAAGCTCTAGACGGGGCATTTTTTAGTCCATGAGGTTGAATCCATTGTGTAGGTGGTTTATTAACTATATTTTCATAACAAGCACCATAGGGGTCTACAATCAACTATCTAGGTGGTTTATCAAATCTTCCATAAGCACCACAAAGACTTAGATTGCCCTATACAAGTGGTCTATTAGTTATGCAAAAAAAACCACATTGATTGAGTCATCCACTAATCCTCCCAATTACCACTCAAGCTTAGAAACATAGTTAAATGGCCTCTAACAATTCATAGGATATATCAACCAATTTCATAACAATTCAATTAACCACAAGGTTCAATAATCAACTCCACAACTACTCTGTTTGCTACTATAACTACTCCACGGCTCTGAGAAATCCACAAGTGGTCTTGAATGGTCTATGTCCCCTAATATAATGAGAGAAATTTCATGCACTAGAACTTAGAGGGAGAAAGAGAGAGAGAAAGAGAACTCTCTCGCATGACCATTAATAAAAGACCAACTCCCACTAGAAAATAACACCCTATGTCTCTATATCGTTGTGCATATTTATATTTTTCCTCTACATCCCTTTGTGCTTCTAATAAATCGCAACACTTGACTCTTCTCTCCTAATAAGGAAATGGGCATTTCCTTATGCTTCGACCATCCCAATCCAATCACATAACTGATTGGTAGCCAGTTGACTCTTCCCCAATTGCTTCATATACAAAATATGTTACGATGTGGCATCTATTGACCTACAAATAAATTCTAAATAAATTCTATGTACTTAAGTATTTAATTCGGTTGGGGTCATGGCCTTTAAAGCACAAAAGCTCACCACCCCCTCAAACCATGATTCATGCATCCCTTCCTTCAAGTGAGTATCAAAATTTTATATATAATTTTTTTTCAAGTGTTCATAGTAATTCAACTCATCTAGTCTTGGCTTTTACACTAGCATACACAATCACAATTACTTTTATAAAAACGAGGACAAGGGGGATGTTATAACATCCATTCAGTATCAATCAAAAAGCTTATTGGCATAATATATATTCAAATTTTAAACTATATAGACATACATATTAAGTTATATGTGATATAAAATTTATTTCTATATTTCTATATTGCAATAAAGAGATGATCAATGTAGGATCCATCCGCTAGCTAAAGAGACCAACCAAGATCTTCCTCATCTAGGTAGCCTTGCATGTTGCTTGACTAGCAACCATATACTCGCCCTCGACTGAGTTGAGTGCTATAGATTTATATTTCATCTTGTACTAAGAAACTGCTACTAACCCAACACTGAAGACTACTCCCGATGTTGTCTTCCTATCCAAGGGACTCCCTGCCCAATCTGCATCTGTGAAGCCTTGAAGCTTCACTCAATCAATCTTCTTGTACCATAAACCAAAGTCTGATGTGCCTCTGAGGTATCTTAGAACATGTTTTGCTACTTTCCAGTAAAGCTTGGAAGGCTCCACCATGAACTAACTAAGTTGGTTCACTGCAAAAAAAATATCGAGCATATTGTTCACCAAGTACATCAAGGACCCCACCAATTTTCTATAGATAGTGCCATCTACTATCTCTCCTATAGAATCATCCTCTTTCCTCTAGTTAGTACCTAGAGAAGTATCCATGGATTTGCAATCCTTCATATGGAATCTCTAAAGGATTTCAAAGGTGTACTTCCCTTATCCAACAAATATCTCTCCATCTCCCTACCACACTTCCAAGCTAAGGAAGTAGTGCATCAAACCCATATCTTTCATCTTGAACTCCCTTGCAAGGTCCTCCTTGCAAGATTGGATCAACCTGTCATCTCTTGTCAATATCAAAGCATCCACATAGAGAACTAAGATGAGAAGACAACCATCTACCATAATTTAGTATAGATTGTCATCTACTTCACTCTCATTCCACTGAGATAAAAATCTATATGAGTGCACCAAGCATATTGAGGTTCCTACTTGAGACAATAGAGGGATCTCTTAAGCCTTCATACATGTCTCCTTGCTAAAGGTTTCAAACCCCTTAAGTTGCTCAATTTAGATCTCTTCCTCAACCACTCCATTGAGGAAGGCAATCTTCTCATCCATTTGGTGGGTCCTCCACCCCAACTGTGTTACCAATGCAAGTATGGTATTGACAGGATCCTAAGATTCCTATACCAATCTATCAACCATCATGGTCCTCTTCCACCCTTCTTTGGAATATTCTGTTTGAGTGGGTGCCTCCACTTGTCTGCTCTATGCTCCTCCACATGTGGCTGCTCCACATCATCCTCCTAGAATGTACTCTTTCCTTTGAGCAAGATCTGACTTTGTGGATCTCACTGAGGCTCTTCCTTTGGAACTAGAAGCTCCTCCTTTGGTGTTATGCTCAACTCTCACTCTAGAGAATTCCTTGTCCCTTTTGCACTAGCATACACAATCACAATTAATTTTATAAAAACAAGAAGAAGAAGGATGTTACAACATCCATTCACCATCAATCAAAAAGCTTATTGGCATAATATATATTCAAATATTAAACTATATTGGCATACATATTAAGTTATATATAATATATAAATTTATTTCTATATTTCTATATTGCAAATATAAATTAAGATATTAGAAAGAGTCAACCTCAATCTAAAAGTATATTTTAATTGTGATGAACACAAACCAACTCCAACCTGATTTGTAATGAAGCTCCTTGTAGGGTTGGATAGCTCCCAAACCTGTAGAAAACGAGCATCTTTAATTTAAAATCATTCCGTCAGAAATGTTAATTACAAAATAAATTAAGATACCACCTTTCAAATAATGAATTCCTCTCTTATGTACAAATAAAACCCTAGCCGTCCCAGTAATCTTCAATCTGCCAATAAGAGATGGGATTGAGAGGCCAATAGAGAGGATCTTGCTGGTTGCCATTGTCTTCAAATTCATCGTTTTCCTTGAAAATCACATCCAGCTTCATGAGAGACTTCTCCAAGGTGAAATCGAAGTCTCTTTCATCAGCTTGGTCAAGATACGTAGGTGGAATAGTGCCATGATCGTGACCAGAGAGATTGCAATGCATTAATGAGATATCTGAATCCACAAATTCCTCTGCAGGAGCAAGAACCTCCAAAAATTGCGAACTAGCTCCATTTGAGTCGACTTTTCCGAGCTCAGTCTCTTCCAAATCTGGCGTCAAACTAAACAAATCTTGGCATTTCTGTGGCAAAAAATACAGTTTCTCCATATACTCGGTGTAGTGTTGGATAGCGCCCAAAACCTGTAGAAAACGAGCATCTTTTATTCAAAATCATTCCGTCAGAAATGTTAATTACAAAATAAAATAAGATACCACCTTTCGAATAATGAATTCCTCTCTTATGTACAAATAAAACCCTAACCGTCCCAGTAATCTTCAATCTGCCAATAAGAGTTGGGATTGAGAGGTCAATAGAGAGGATCTTGCTAGTTGCCATTGTCTTCAAATTCATCATTTTCCTTGAAAATCACATCCAGCTTCATGAGAGACTTCTCCAAGGTGAGACCGAAGTCTCTTTCATCAGCTTGGTGAAGATACCTAGGTGGAATAGTGTCATGATCGTGACCAGAGAGATTGCAATGCATTAATGAGATATCGGAATCCACAAATTCCTCTGCAGGAGCAATAAGCTCAAAATTCTGTGAATTAGCTCCATTTGAGTCGACTTTTCCGAGCTCCATCTCTTCCAAATCTGGAGTCAAACTAAAACAAGACGAAATTCTATTCAAATCTTGGCATTTCGGCTGCAGAAAATACAGTTTCTCCATGTAGTCATTTTCTAAAAGCGGAGGACCATAAGAGGACAGTTCACTATCTGAGTTGATAATATGTTCCGAAGAACTAGTGACACATTTATAATAAAAATCTATTTCCAAGTCAGTTTCTTCCCAGGTTGTTTTCTGCCAAATCGGTGTTTGAAATGGATTCTGGTAAGCAAGACGACAGTTATTTTGCCTGGGAGTAAGCTGCAATGGCAATATTGAGTTGGTCTTCACATCCTCCCTCTCCTCATCTTCATCTTCAACATCGCACGGTAGTGTGTCTATAATGGGCCGAGTGTCAAAGAAGTGTGCACTGTCTTCAGACGTATTCATAACTTCTGCTTCTTTATCAATCACATTTGCAGACGACGCATGCGCAGTTGCGTTTTATGTATTGAGAACAAGCGCCGCCTCTTCAATTGGACTGAACCTGGATCCATCAATGGTACGAAATAATCGGTGAGAATTAGCTGTAATTTCTGATTTTTCCATGCTAACAACGGACTGATAATCTGTTTTACTCGTGAGAGTCCTTCAGGAAGCAAGTCCAGCTCGAGCAGAATCTTCTCATACTCTTTGTCTACGGCAAGTTCAATTTCAAGTTGGTCATCATCAACTGCATTTACCGAAACCATGCTGGAAATTGGATCACATGAACGACATTCTTCGTTATAATTATTGAGTGGCTTGGCCCTTTGATCTGTTTTCGACAAAACAACTCCAGCAGCATCTCTTCTTTCTATTGGTAAAGAATTATTCGATGATCTAAGTTTGGACGCTTCAACTTTAGGAGTACTTGAAGCCACCGGCGAAGTTCCCGGGGATCTTAGACGATAATCTTCAGATTTTTTATCGATGCTAACAGCTTTTTCTTTAAGAGTCTTCGAAATCTTTGCCACAGCTCGTGGGGATCTTAGATATTTTTTTTCAGAACTTGTGGGATACTCCGCTTTAATTTCCAGGGATCTTAGACGACAAACTTCAGAATTGTTATCAATGCTATTTGCTTTTTCTTTAGGTGTTCTTGAATTCTTTGCTACAGGAAACGGGGATCCTAAAGCTTTTTGTTTAGGAGTTGTGGGGGTCTTCGCTGAAGTTCCCGGCAATCTTAGACGACATACATCATATTTTTTTATCAATGTCAATAACTTCTTTAGGAGTCCTTGAATTCTTTGTAACAGTTCCCGGGGATCGTAAGGCTTTTTCTTTAGGAGTTGTGGAAGTCTCTACTGAAGTTCCCGGGGATATTAGACGATAAACTTCAGGTTTCGAATCAATTTTAATAGATTTTTCTTCAGGAATTCTTGAATTCTTTGGTGTAGCAACCGGAGATCTTAAAGCTTTTTCTTTAGGAGTTGTGGGAATCTCCGTTGAATTTCCTGGGGATGTTAGACGATAAACTTCAGATTTTGTATCAATTTTAATTGCTTCTCCCTTAGGAATCCTTGCATTCTTTGCTACAGTCCCCGGGAATCTTAAAGTGTTTTCTAAAGTAGTTGTGGGAGTCTCCGTTGAAGTTCCTGGAGATCTTGGACGATAAACTTCAGAATTTGAATCAATTTTACCGGTCTTTCCTTTAGGAGTACTCGAATTCTTTGCTACAATTCCAGGCGATCTTAAACCTTTTTCTTTAGGAGATGTGGGAATCTCCGCTGAAGTTCCTGTGGATATTAGACGATAGAGTTCAAATTTTGAATCAATTTTAATAGCTTTTTCTTTAGGAGCTGTGGCAGTCTCCGCTGAAGCTCCCGCGGATTTTAGACGTTAGACTTCAGATTTTGGATCAATTTTAATAGCTTTTTCTTTAGGAGCTGTGACAATAGCCTTTGAAGTTCCCCCGGATCTTAGACGATAAAGTTCTGATTCTAAATCAATTTTAGCGGCTTTTTCTTTCGGAGTCCTCGAATTCATTGCTACAGACTCTGGGCTCTTAAATATTTTTCTTTAGTAGTTGTGGAGTCTCTGCTGAAGTTCCCGGGGATCTTAAATGATAAAATTCCGATTTTGAATCAATATTGATAGCTTTTGCTCTAGGAATCCTCGAATTCTTTGCAACAGTTGCAGGGGATCTTAAGGCTTTTGTTTCAGGAGTTGTGGAAGTCTCCGCTGATGTTCCCGAGGCTCTTGAACGATACAAATGAGATTTAGCAGCTACTGCCATGATCATATCGCAGCAATCCTTTGATTTCAAATTGAAATTGCCTTGTTTTGAGGCAGAACCAAAGCCTTGGTATTAGATACTTCGTGACCTAATACTTCGTGAGCTAATGAATAATGTTTTTGCTGTGTCATAATATGATATTTTTATATACAAGTTTTCAGTAAGTTGACGCGGAGATGTTATATTTAGGGCTAAATCAAGCGATTTTAGTCTGCCACGATTGCCAAAAAAGAGAATGAGTTTGACGTGGAGATTTATATCGTTAAACGAAGCCATTCTAGTCGGTCTCCATTTAATGGGTTGGATCTATGCATTATACTCTTTAACCTATTTTCCAGTTTTTAAAACTCAATTTTAATAAATTATCCCTAAATGGGGTGATTGGTCTTCGTTGATTGGTTTTGGATTTTTCCTCTCTCCTCTTAGAGGTGATTGCTATTCGTTGGTTGGTTTTGGATTTTTCCTCTCCCCTTTCTTTCTCCTTAGTTGTGGTAATGTTGGATTTACCTCTTTGATTTACCTTTTTGGATTACTCATATGATCTTTACCTTTAATGAGTTTTTATGTATCAATCTTTCTTTTGACTTACCCTATTTGGCTTCCACTCTAGGTAAACATGGTCTAATGATGTTCCGGTTAACATGTCTTATCAAAAAGCCATGTTTGATGTAGTGTGGCTTAGCATCAAAAGTAGGGTGGCTCTCACACCCAACAAAAGACATAGAGCTCAACAACTTGGTACAAGGAACACATTCCTGAACAAATCCAAGAGGAGATAGCTAATGTCACAGTCTAATTGACTCAAAAGTGTTAGCTAATGTGGTTGATTGGGTCCCATACACGAGTTACACCAAGGGCTATTACAACCAATACATGTACACATTTAACATATATTGACACTTGAAATTTTTGCTAGGATGAGTTTTGATTGAAATGAATGAAGCTGAATCGGGAATTCTTCTAATGTTGGATGACATACAGTTGTGTAGGAGCTACATGGATCATAGGCTTAGGCAAGTAGAGACCCAATCAGGCACCCTTGTGTTAGGCCCTTAGTGATGTAGCATTGTTACATGATGATGTGTGTTTTATGTTTGTATTGCACATTGTAAAAGAGACTTTGGTTAAGTTTAATAATATTCCATTAACACTTAACTAGGAGAAAGAAGTAAAGGTGTAGTTAGGGTAGATCAACATTGTGCTACACTATGTAGCTGTGAAACAGGCTGATGTTGCACACTTGAGGGGTCACAGTGCACCAAAACCACCTTATAACCATGTAGAGCCCCTGGGGTCATGATATTTGGTATTAGAGTAGAGATCAAAGTATTATGCATGCGGCCATGGCAACGAAAATATGGGTATGCAGACTCAACATGTTTGTTGACGAGATAGGATGCATGTTATGGTGGCTTAACGGAGAGCCTGGCATGATACAATAATTTGTAGTGAGGAGCCTTTCTAGCACTAGGAGGAGGGTAACATGGATCTTGCATGATAGGTCGGAGCATGGGTAGCTCCTAGAATTTGAGAGAGATGACAATAAGGGTGATGATTGTGAGAGTAGGAGCATTGTTGATTGTGATGAGTTCTCATTGATGTATGTGCCAGTTAGCTTGTAGTTATGTAGAGGTTGTTTAGGTGTAGCAGTCTTGAGGTTGGATGGGATCGATGCCTTGGACAAGGGTGGTGGATGAGATAACCTTGCAAAAGGAAAGTCATGGTTGACCATAGGAGAGATTGGCCAAGTGTCCATCACGACTTGAAAATTGAGGCCACAATGGTGGGAGTACTTTGGATGGAAGGGCACAACACTTAAGATAGCATATCATCATGAGGGTTGGCTCGATGTTCTTCATTTGGAATTCACTATGATCTAAGATGAGGTCTTGGTGACCCAATTGGGAGGATGGCCCATGGGGGTGGAGACATTGATGGAGACATGAGCTAGTTGAAGAGAAAGCATAATGAGATGATGATGCCTTGGGTTCAAGGAGACTGAGATGATGGATTTTTAGATTCATGGTTGTGATCGAGAGAGGAGCCACGTGGATGTGTGTATGATCATGGAGGATATCTAACTTCTTGATGAGCTTGCATTGGGTGACTTGGATGGACCAAGTGGTCTTAGAGGATATCTAACTTGTTGATGAGCTTGCATTGGGTGACTTGGATGGACCAAGTGGTCTTGGAGGATATCTAACTTGTTGATGAGCCTGCATTGGGTGACTTGGATGGACCAAGTGGTTTTGGAGGATATCTAACTTGTTGATGAGCTTGCATTGGGTGACTTGGATGGACCAAGTGCATCCTTGATTCAAATATATGAGATGTGTCTCTTTGGAGAATACTTGGAAAATAAGGGTCAAATTTGGGACATCATCCACATGATTCAAAAATGGACTTGGGAAGATTTGGTTGTAACTATGGTGAGGTCTTGGTGTGGGACACTTGAGTAGTAGTTGGGTTGATTCGTGGAGGCTTAGCCATTGCAACATGAGTTGCAATGTGGGATGATTGGTGAGGTTGATTGTTTCAAGATAAAGAGCCTTCTTGAGGAGGAATACATGGAAATATTTGGATATCACTCAATTTACATGCCTTGGGTAGTACATAGATGGATTATTGAGGTAGGTGGGACCTTTCCTCCATCACAGAAACGTGAGAAATTTGTTTTCATATTCGAGGAGTTGAGGAATGGAGATCCCTTCATAGACTTGGATGTGGAGCAATTAGTAGAGTGCTAGATGAACTTCATTCAAAGGTCCTTGTACTGAGTTGAGCATGGGATGCCTTCATTTGATTTGGTTGTGTGGATGTACTTGTGTAACAAAGGAACAAAACTTGGACATTGTGGAGGAGATATATTAACATGATGACAATGAATTGAGGATGAGGATGTGACAAGAGGGCTAGATAAATGATTAATGATGACATGAGGACATGCATTTTTAGTGTAAGTATGTGATGGTTGGATTAGCTACCTAGCTAGTGCAAACTTTGGTTGCTAGTTATGCACAGAGGCAAGATAGATTTATGTTGGCATAAGCCAGTAATGTTTGCATTTGGGTCATCCCTTGGATAGTTTGCTAATCAACATGATGAAAGTAATGGATTGATACATTATAGACTAAGTTTAGAGGGAGATTCCTTCCATTTGGAAGTGAGGATATTTGTGGCACATTATGTTGATCAAGTAGTGGGAGACATTTAAGGTTTCTCATGGAGACTTAGAGATGGGTTTTCACATTGATGCTTTAGTTGGTAACTTGTTGAGTTTAGAGTTACCAGTTAGAGCATCACCAAGGATGGAAAATATTCTGAGTGGGGGGGGATGCCAGGCCCTCAGTGATGTGGTGCAGTTACATGTCATTTTACATCACCTACCTTAGATTGGGTGTGGCCAAGATGTATTCGATTGAGTGTCTTGGACAATATTGGGGTTGCTTGCCCAGTCATGTGTCATGGGTGCTAGAGTTGCTTGCATGTTAGCTCGGGCATAAGGGAGTGTCAAGAGACATTCCCACCATTTAACTTGAGCGTACTTAGGTGCCGAGAAACATGATTTTCTTGTATATTGGCTTGGGAATATGCGAGCATTAAGTGACACACCCATTGGTAGGCTCAGGTGTGTTCGGATGTTGAGTGCCACACAAAGAGTTAACTCAAACACATGGAGGTGTTGGTCGATTTATACTTATAATTGTTGCAGAGTATGTTGATTTAGCTCAGAGGTACTAAACAAACAGGGTCATCGAAGAGGGCGTGGGAGATAAACCAACATGACAATTCATACCCCTCTCATCGTGTATATATAACTAATGGAATTCAGAGAAGTTCAAGCATAGTAGCTCATCTATGTCTGCAGTGAGGGTAAACAAAACAAATTGAAGGCATTAAGTCATTCAAGTATGTCTTTAGTGAGGGAAGACTAATTGGAATGAAGTTTACAGATTTGATTAGGTGGGTCTACGATGAGGGTAGATTGCATCGAGCGAAGTGTGGAATAGGTCATCCAACATAGAGGTGGAACATGCCTAGAATAGGTCATACAGATTGAGTGACAATCATTTAGCCTAGGTGAGTTGTATGAGCCAAGGAACAAAATGGTTGTTTAAAAGAATGTGTGATCAAACCTTGGAATGCCCATAGGTCATATGGAGGAGGCTGGAACTAGTTGGGGTGATCATGTGATGTAGAAATAACTTGAAATTTACAGTTGCTAATGAACTTAGACTGAAAACAATAGACACAAATTTATTCTACTCAATCTGTGGAAGGGAAAACATAACATATAAACACATGGAATCATCCAATCACAATGAGAATTTTTTTTATTAGGGAACCCAACTAGGAAAAACCCCTCCTCTTTTTGTATTAAATAATATGAGAATGATCTATTACAATGACGACTTCAATCCTTGAAGCTCAAATTTCACTACAATATTGATCTCCTCCTCTTGAGTCTACTCTGCCCAATACTTCGCAAAATAGGCCTCCTACTTCCTCCTATTTCCTTGTGCAATTCATGCTCTTAAAAAATAGGAAGCTCCTATTTCCTTGTGCAATTGTTGAGGAAATTAAGTCACCTACTTAATGCAAATTATGTCCTTAGTAGTATACATCAACTCCACCAGGAAATTACAATTTCATGCATGACTAGGGCTATTATTAGTAAATTGACTAGTTAATTGAGAGATCAGTGAGTTAACAATAGTTATAACTACTCAACTGAACTCATACTAACTATATTCTAGACTAGAGCTCATATAACTGAGTTTCACTAAATATAACTCCACTAAATAACTAGATCTTAGTAGTCAACTCATGCAGAACTCTACTTCTTGCCCACAAACTTGAATTGACTGACTTAACTGAGTGATTTGACCATTTCACTCCCGCTAACTTCCTGACAACTCATCCTGCTAAAGTGGAAATTTGAATTTCTCCATTTGACTAAGGCACAAGTCAAACTAAGCCTTCTCTTGTTGCAATTTAACAATCCCTCTTAGCAAGAAAATGGTTATGAACAACCCCAATCCTACTACTATGGAACTCAAACTTGCCTCTTAACAAAGCCTTTGTCAAGATGTTTGCATCCTACTCCTCTATAGGAATGTACTGTAACATAAAATCCTCCTTTGCACACAATCTCTCAGGTGATAGTACTTGATGTCTATATGCTTGGAACTATCACAAAACACTAGATTTTCAGAGAGTTTATACAACTCCAATTATCATAGTGGATCAATGTAGGATCCATCCCCTATCTAAAGAGACCAACCAAGATCTTCCTCATCCAAATAGCATTGGGGTTTCTTGAATAACAACCATATACTCGCCCTTTGCTGAGTTGAGTGCTATAGATTTATATTTCTTGTTGTACCAAGAAATTGCTACTGACCCAACACTGAAGACTACTCCCGATGTTCTCTTCCTATCTAAGGTACTCCCTGCCCAATCTACATTTGTGAAGCCTTGAAGCTTGACTCAATCAATCTTCTTGTACCATAAACCAAAGTCTGATATGCCTTTAAGGTATCTTAGAACATGTTTTTCTGCTTTCTAGTAAAGCTTGGAAGGCTCCACTATGAACTAACTAAGTTGGTCCACTGCAAAACAAATACTGAACCTTTTGTTCATTAAGTACATCAAGGGCCCCATCAACTTTCTGTAGATAGCACCATCTACTACCTCTTCTATAGAATCATCCTCTTTCCTCCAGTTAGTACCTGGAGGAGTATCCATGGATTTGCAATCTTGCATATGGAATCTCTAAAGGATTTCAGAGGTGTACTTCCCTTATCCAACAAATATCTCTCCATCTCCCTACCACACTTCCAAGCCAAGGAAGTAGTGCATCAAACCCATATCCTTCATCTTGAACTCTCTTGCAAGGTCCTCCTTGCAAGATTGGATCAACCTGTCATCTCCTGTCAATATCAAAGCATCCATATAGAGAACTAAGATGAGGAGATAACCATCTACCATAATTTAGTATAGATTGCCATCTACTTCAATCTCAATCCACTGAGATAAGAATCTATGTGAGCGCACTAAGCACGAGGTTCCTACTTGAGATAATAGATGGCTTTGTTGAGCCTTCACACTTATTACCTTGCTAAATGTTTCAAACCCCTTAGGTTGATCAATGTAGATCTCTTCCTTAACCACTCCATTGAGGAAGGCATTCTTGACATCCATTTGGTGGATCCTCCACCCCAACTTTGATGCCAATGCAAGTATGGTATTGACATGTGAGTATCTTTCCATAGGGAAAATGTATCCTCATAATAAATTCCCTATACTTGTGAGAATATTTTGGCCACAAATATGACCTTGTACTTCTAAACACTACCATTAACTATATGTTTCATCTTATACAACCATACAAAACCAATAACAAATTTTCCCTAAAGTATAGGTACAACCTCCCAAATATCATTCTTCATGATGGAGTCATAATCCTCTACGATGGCATCTACCCACACATGCTAGGAAGAAACCTTTTCAAAAAGAAGATGGCTCAGAATCAATGAACTCTGACATGAGTGCCATATATCATGTACATCTATTTGGAGATATCCTCTATCTACGAGAGGAACGAGGAGCTCCATCTTGTTCCTAAGCTTCCTAAACTCAACCATCCTAGTCCTCTTCCTCCCTTCTTTGGAATATTTGGTGTGAGTGGGTGCCTCCACTCATATGCTCTCTACTCCTCCACATGTGGGTACTCCACATCATCCTCCTAGAATGTACTCTTTCCTTCCAAAAATACTTGACTCTATGGAGCTCACTGAGGCACTTCCTTTGGAACTGGATGCTCCACCTTTGGTGTTATGCTTAACTCTCACTCTAGAGAACTCCTTGTGGCTTTCCCCTCTTCAATTATCACATCACTCCTCATAAAAATCATCTTGAGTGAGGGAATGTACACCCAGTAAATATGAGATGTCTTAGTATAGCCTACAGAGATACCGCACTCTACAGTGGGCTCCAACTTTTTCATACTATCATTGGGGACATGACAGTAGACTAAGGATCCAAAAATGTGAAAGTGGGAGACATCTAGCTTCCTCCTAGTGAAAGCCTCTCCAAGTGTAATAATTCCAAGAATTTTTTGAGGGCTCTTGTTCTGCAAGTAAAAAAATGTATTTCCAACTTCTTCCCACATGGATAGTGGCAACCCCTGGTCATGCAACATTGTTCTAGCACCTCCTACAATACTTCTATTTTTCCTCTATGCAACCCCATGTGGGGTGCAATCAACTCCCTTCTAATCCCCTCCTTGGCACATTATTCATGGAAGGAATTAGAAACATACTCTCCTTCATTATCACTTCTTAGGGATTTAATTCTCTTCCCATTCCATGCTTCAACTAAGGCTTTGAATTCATCAAACTTTGAATCAACCTCATCTTTCTTCTTCATGAAAAATATCCAACATTTGTAGGAAAAATCATCTATGAAGATCACATAATACCTATGCTTTATAGTTGATACTGTGGAAAATGGTCCACAAACATTTGAGTGAACTTGCTCCAAGATGGCTCTAACTTTGTTAACTCAACCTTGGAAGGAGTATTTAAGATATTTTCCAAGATTTCATCCCTTGCATACATCATGTTGATCAAGGGTGCATTTTGGAAGTCCATTGGTGATCTACTACATTATTTTCAAAGCTATGGTGTAGGTGTCCCATGTGCCTCTGCTAGATATCTCCAATATCTTAGCCTTGAACATGTTCTGCCTTATTGATCAATGTAGTGCATGCATCCACCTCTAGCTTGTAGAGATCTTTAACCCAAACACTAATTTGTTTTACTTGTCCAATAGCAACATGTTTCAGATAAGCCTTCCCTTTATTGAACACCACATCATATCCTCTTTCTTCAAGTACAAGTATAGAAACTATATTTTTCTTTAGACCAGGCACATACGTTACATTCTTTAGGTGAATATGGGAGCCTGACTCACTCTTAAAGGTGATAGTGTGAATCCCTTTGGTACTATATATTCCATCATCTCCAATTTCTATGTGTAGTTGTAGGTCCTTCTCCTCTAAGTTTATGAAGAAATCCTTATTTCCTATCATATTAAATGAAGCACTAGTGTCTATGTACCATACACTCCTTCATACAGTACTTTCCATGCATGCAATGAAGGTTAAATCCAACTTGAATTGTGATGTGAGAGAATCTCCTCCTGCTCCTGTTGCAAACTTCTCACTAGATTTCTTGTCTGGAAACTTGGTTGCATATTTTCCATACTCATTGTAGTAAAATAATTTAATTCTAGTGAGGTCTTTCTATAGAAATTAATGTGTAGATTCAATATTTCTCATAAAATTTACTATATCACAAGACTTGAAGCTACTCTACTCATCTGCGGAAGTTAATTCACCGTCTAAAACAAGAATCATAGACATGAAAAAGGAAACATCACACATGCACAAATATTTATCTAGGGGAAAGAAACTGCTCAATACCCATTACTATCTATATTGCATTAATCAAAGAATAGAGAAGAAATACAATGCTTTCTTAAGCCTGAGCACACTCTGCAAGTGTATATTCTATCCCTCTTCTTGACTGACTGAACCATGCCCAACACTTAACCAATTTCAAGCTTTCTCAATATCCTATTTCTTTGCATTGTTCCCTTGGGAAATCACCCCTACTTTTTAGGAATTTCACACCAATTAATTGTGCAATAGAATTATGTCAATCTCTGACTGCATGCACCACCTTTACACATCGGAATATGCTAAAACTGGTAGTACATTTCCTTGGAATCTCCATCTCAACTGGGTAGCTCAAATTCTCTGCATGCAACATTTTTTTTGGGATGATTCATTAGTTAACTGGTTGATCACTAAGTGTGGTTGAAGTTGCACATCCATAACTTGACCTCCACTAACTAGTTAAACTGACAATAACTCAAATTAACTAAAATAGATTGCTACAAATTAGCAATCAATCATGTAGAATTGAACTCAAGTGTCTCCAACTCGAATTTATTGAATTTATTGAGTTAAAAGAGCCATGTCACCTCATTTAACTACCTCCATGTATTATGCTGAAATAGAAATTCAAATTTTAATTTGCTTTTACCAAGGCAAAGTCAAAACTAGATTTTCTTGTTGCATTTTCAACACTCCCTCTTAGCAAGAGAGGGATGATCAGATACCCCAATCTTTCTTCTATGGAACTTGAATTTTCCTCTTAACAAATTCTTGTCAAAATATTTGCATCTTGTTCCTCTAACAGAATGTATTGCAACAACATAATCTGCCTCTACACACAATCTTGTAGATGGTGATGCCAGATGTCGATATGTTTGGATCGATCATGAAATATAAGATTCTCAAAGAGTTTTATACAATTATGGTTATCAAATTAAACCACAGTAGGATCCATCATTTGACAAAATAACCTAAAAATAATCTTTCTCATCCAGATAGCCTCACATGCTACTTGACTTGTAGCCATGTACTATGCTTATGTTGATTTGAGTGCCATAAATATTCGCTTCCTGTTGTACCAAGAAGCAGGCATTGAAAATTTATCCTGATGTGCTCTTCCTATCTGATGGAATCCCTGTCTAATCTGCATCTATGAAGCCTTGTAGCTTCACTCCCTTTGTTCATCTGTACCAAACACCAAATTGAGTAGTGCCTCTGAGATATCTCAACACATGCTTTGTTGCCTTCCAATATAGTTTTGTTGGCTTAACCATTGCTTGACTAAGTTGGTTAACTGCATAACACATGTCTGGTCATGTGTTCACCAAATACATAAGTGAACCCACAAGCTACCTGTAAATGGTAGCCTCCTCTACTTTACTTGAAGTAGCATCCTCTTTCCTCCAGTTTCTTGTTAAAGTAGTCTCCATGGGTTTGCACTTGTCCATGTGGAACCTCTAAAGTATCTCGTTGGCATACTTTCCCTAAGAGACAGATAGTTCCCCCTCTCCTTTATACACTTCCAAACCAAGGAAGTAGTGCATGAGGCCCATGTCTTTCATCTCGAACTCTCTTGCAAGGTCCTCCTTAAAAGATACGATCAACTGCTCATCACCACTAAGGATCAAGTCATCAACATATAACACAATAATCAATAATTTACCTTTTACCACAATGTGATAAAGGATTGCATCTGCTTCACTTTTGGTGAAGCCCAAACTAGTGAGATATCTATCGATCCTGGTATACCAAGCACAAGGTGATTTCTTGAGTCGATACAATGCTCGCTTAAGTATGCACACATGTGAATCTCTATCAAAGGTCTCAAACCCCTCTGGCTGCTTAATATACACCTCCTCCTTAATAACTCCATTGAGGAATGTTGTATTTACATCCATCTAGTGGATCTTCCACCCCATCTATTCTGACAATGCTAGAATTGACCTGATGGATGAGTACCTTGCTAGTGGAGCAAAGGCCTCCTCTTATTCAATTCCCTCAACCTGAGAGAACCCTTTGGACACAAATCTAGCTGAGTGTTTCTCTATGGTACCATATGTTACATGCTTTACCTTATAAATCCATCTTGAACCAACCATTGATTTCTCTGTTGGTCATGGGACCACTTCCCAAATACTATTTTTGAAAAGGAATCATATTCCTCTACCATAGCATCAACCCATACTAGTTTTTCTACAACTTCCTTGAATGAGGATGGCTCAATATGTACAAGCTTACTCATCGGATCCATGTAGCCAGTGTATCCAGTGACCTCCTTTGCCTGCGTTTTGATGTGAGTGATCCCACATTCTCTCTAGAATCTTGCAATAATTTGTCAGCTTCCCTAGTTCACTTCCTTCCTTCTCTAGATGTCTCCACTCTCTACTCCTCTTCTTGTAGCTACCACAAATCTTCTTGAGGTTCATCCTTTGGATCCAAAATCTCTTGATTGGGATATGACTAAAGCTCCCACCCAAGAGAACACCTCATTTCCTTGTCCTCATCAAACTTCACATCCCTTCTGACCACTGTTGTTAGTGTGAAATTTCTTGGAATGTGTACAAAAAACACTTCACTTAAGTCACTAGGTGAGAAGTGACCCTAACAACAAGTTGATGGCTTCTTGCGATTCATATCCGCAATAAAAATGGAAATACTTGCAACAAAAATATAGGCGATACAAAACATCAAACAACAATAAATATATCCAATGCATAAGACAAATGAAAAGACTTTAATTGAATAAATTCTTTAATAAAAACACTTGGTGAAGTATATCTACAAAAGGGTCTACAAATCCCCCTCTGTGGGATGGGTCCTTTGATGTCCTTGATGCTTTAGTAAATGATCTTCTCTCTCAATATGTGAAAAAAAAAAAGAAATGAGGACAAATAAAATGGGAGCTCAAAAGAAAAAGAGACGATAATGGTGATGATGATTATGATCATGGTGAAGAATGAATGAAAAACCCTCCTATTTATAACAAATTATTGAGTTAATCTCAAAAATAAAGAATAATAAAATAATATTGACCAAACCAAGTGATAACCGCTAGGGATACTTTGTTATATTTATTGGAGAGAGAAAAGATACTTAAAATGGTTAAATATATGTTTTTAGAAATAATTGACCAATAAATGATTTATTAATTATTTTGAGAGCATTAAGAATGGTGTGAAATTGAAATAATTATTAAATAGTGATGTAGCAATTATTCCAATAATGGAAATAAGGAATAATAAATGAATAGTGATTATTTTAATTATTCCAAGTGATTTAGTTAAATGTGACAAGGAATAATTATTTAAACAATGATTTAATAATGATTCCTAAAGAAAATTAGATAAATAATGATTTATCTAATTATTCTCACAAGTTTTTTTATTTAAATCAGAAAATAATTTAATAAAAGTGGTTTACTAAATTAATTTTCATAGTGAAAGTGATTTTATTATGGTAAAATTAATCCTACACGATGTATTTTGATCAACCTACTTAGAAATGGCTAGGTGATCATTTTTTTCGGTGATAACAAATTGCCCCCCAATGTATGAGTGTTAGGAGAAAATCGTATGAATGAAATATGTTATAGGTTATACTTCCACAAGACACCAAAGGGGAGTCAAAGAGAGAGAGAGAGAGCTGAAGCAATGCAAGGAGGGACAAAAATGGAGTGGGTGAGACCTACTAAACCAATAGAAGTCCCCTTTTATGTGGGAGTACGTGATCTCAAATGAGGCGGGGGAGGCATATCCATACCAACAGTGATAACTGCGTACAAAAAATAATGATGAGCCCAACGATTTGGGACTGAGCTACAAATTACATGATACATGACACACTGGCATGAATGGGCCACAAAATAACACAATGGATCCCATATACATAATGTGCCTAGAAAAACATAGGCCAGGACTGAATAAAATAACATCTGGGTACATGAGACATAATGCCCCTCAAGCTGACATGGTGAGGGGGGATTGCAACCAAAGAAGCCATGCTGAACAAGAAAGTGCTCCAAAGATCTGAATGGATCATCTGAAGGATACATGCGTGTTGTGGGCACTACAAGATGCGAAAACCGAACCCATCACATTTACGGAACTAGATTTGACGCTAGATCAACATTTGTGGTCATCCAGGCATGTGGGGGATTACCTGAAGGACCACTCCCTCATGAGGTATGGAACATCTCGCACAAACTCAGGAATCATTGGGACAATTGTCTGGATCATCGAATCATCAAGTGTACGAATCTCAATCGTGTGATAAGGAGTTGGTGCTCAACACATGGGAAAAAACCAAGTCAAAGGGAAATGGTGATTCCATTTGCTTGATCTAAGGCACCTAACAAAGATGGAAGTTGGAATCAAGCTACACTACCCTCTAGACCACTCTTTTGGAATAAATGTGTTGAGGTTGACATGAGAGGGCCCAACAGAGTTAAGGCAATAAGGAATCCTCAACAATGGCATGAGGGGTCATAGTAGAGTGCTTGATTGACTGACACCAGGGATGATTATGGAATAAAAGAATATGGGTGGTGAACTGACAACTTCCCTTGCCATAGCATAATAAGGATGGTTGAACTAGCAGTGACTAACTCAAACAGGGGTTTGGCAAAGACGAAACAGTAGAGCTGGAGGACAAATATGAGTAAAATGGGAGGGATGCGACACAAAAACGCATGAAACACTGTAACGAGACACAAGGGGACTTGGAACAGACTCCATAAATACAAGGGTGACTCATCTTTGATGCTCTTGTAGTGTCCTGTCTAGGGTGCTAGACTAGGCTATATTTATTATCGACCAGGATGCGTAGACTTAGAGGCATGCATCTAAAGTATATAGACATAAAGGATTATTAGCTAAGTGGTTATGATGGTAGGTCATAGGACTTCTTTACGAAAGATTGAGGTGTGTTACCTATCACTCAAACACTTAGGTCACTCAGTTAATCTACCTAATTACAACACTGTCATTCAATTCATTTACCAAATTAAAACACTGTGTATCACTGCAAACCAAGATTTCAATCTCCTTATAGAGACACTATGCATAAAACCCTTGTTCAGCAAATACTTAGCATTCACTAATATTCATGCAAGATAAAAACATAGATAAATCGTAAGCATACTTTGAAATGATAACAGAGTTCATGACATTGCTTTAAAAGACAACAAAGGATAGAATCCCTTATAGGATACGATTTATGATCTCAGTGATGAACTGTTCAAGCACTATCATAAACATAAACCATATGCATTCTATTGAAATCAACAACCAATTCTAATTACTGTGCATATAATTTAATACCCTAACTTGCGAATGAAAAGGAAATGACAGTATACCAAGTTAACGCAGGGCCCGTCCGCGTTCCAAAGGTATACTGGACTGTGATCAACCGATTATCAAATCAATGCAACAAGGAAAAGATCGTGACTGCAACTATGTCTTTGATATTAAATTCAAACTTTGTTTTCAAACAATACAACAATAACCAACTACTGACTACTCAGAACTGTGTTTACATATGTTTTTACAACCCTTACATTTCAAAAATGAATGTACATTCATGATATGGCTGTTGCCACTTTTAGCATGTCATGACTTTTAAAATGTTTCTATCCTAAACTGATTTCAAAAAGGAACAAAACTAAATCAATTTAGAATGCTTTGTTGTTGCTACCTTTGTCGCCAACATGCTATAATTTGACCTTCGTTGACCGCGCATGTAGGAGGGTCGATTCTGCTGTAGGATAGGTATTCGTCCATGCTTGGACAATCTACTTTTCATCCCTACCCTTCGCTCTAACCTAGCTGTCATGCCACATGTCAAAAAATGAACCAATTACAGGATGTTGGAACTTCTTGTAGCCATTTTACCAAAAATTCCTAATTCGTTAACATAAAACTCCTAAATCAATTTTAATGCATTTTAATAACTATAGGACTATTAACTAATCAATTTTCAAGGGATCTAAGAGATATATGATGGAAAGAAGTAGGCAAATGATATGTTTTAGGAGGAAAAAGGAGGTCATGGGATGGTACCAACATCTCTCCCCGACTTAATGAATTAGCATGTCCTCATGCTAACCCCGAAGTGCTTCCCTTGAACTCTGTCCCTGCCTGTACCTCTACTGCCTTTAGCAATGTGTCCACATTCTTTTTCACCTGGGCATCTTTCTGACCATGGAGCTCCTGCTTTAATCTTTTGTATTTTTCTTTGAGGGTCTTCTTTGGATTGTACCACTTAGTGGCCCAATTAAAAATATCCATTTGCTCAACCTCTAGTTCATTGATTCGCTCCCTTAAATTTTCATTCTTCTTTTGAGTCTCTTTACTCTGCGCTCGGAGCATTTCATTTTCTTTCTTGATAACTTTTTCTAGCATATTAGCCTCCACGAGTTCTTCCTTTAATTTCTCAATTTGTTTCTCCAGTTTCTTCTGTTTCTTAATGGGAGGTGGTGAACCTTTTTCTTGCCTGTTATTGCTTTCAACCTCTATATCAGCTCCTGGTCCTGGTGGTGAGTGGTCACTACTCTCAATATCCATTGGTATAAGTGCATTGGATTCAAGCTGGTCTTCTTGTAACTGGGCTTTTGGTGCTCTCCTTGTTCTTCTTGAATAAGTGGTGAAAATTTTATCTTGCTCTACCTTCTTAGCATCTTCTTTTCTCATTTTCCTAGTCCTTATGCTGCTCACAGGTGGAGGTACCTTGCTTGCTTTGGATACTAGGATCTCTTCATCGATATCCTTCATGAATCCTGAGTTCTCATGCAGTTCTTCTTTGTCTTCTTCATCTTTAATTTGGTTAGCAGCTAAGAATTCCTTCCACATTTTCCCTCTTCTCTGCAATTCATGCTCAATAAGAATTTTAATTAAGCCAAAGTGATATAGGCTCTTGCCTTTTCCCTTTTGCTTTTGGATGGTCTTCGACATCTTAGTTAGGCTTTGTAATAGAAAATATGGTAGACTAATAACACACTGCCTTTTCAAGTGTAGCAGTAATTTGATATGGTATAGATAGACAATACTGTAACGACCTTCGCAGGTTACGAATTTTTGGAGGATATAGACCATCTCATCCCAGGGATGCATCAACCAACTCCTTGGGAAGCCTTTCTTCTAGTTAACTGATGAGACTCTGGATCTAGACATAAATTGAGTCCATGACTTCTCTTTAAATTGCTTTGTCCTAAAGTACTTCTCCCCTTCTGGGCTGATCCCTATTGACTGGGCTATGGTGTCTTCTGAAACCCTGAATGAGAAGTTACCTATCAGGGCTTTCTCTCCATTGAATGTTAAAGCGAATTGTTTGGTAACCTCTTCATTACTTCCATGAAATTTCTCTAAAAAGGGCAACCACTGTATCTCTCTGAGAATTGAAATGTAATCTTCATGACATTGAGAACTGTCAAACATGCTCGGCTCAACCCTATTGGTCATTTTGGCAGAGGGTCGTGCTCTAACTCTTCTCTGTTTATGTTTTGCAATTTCAACAAAGAAATTTCAATTTGTTACCTGGTGGTGTCGCTCCCTTAATATCCAGTATGATGCTCGGTTGACTGTCTTGTGACTTTGGTGGGAGTCGAAACTGAATGGTTATATTTCCCTCTTGTGGTGCTCACTGCTTTCAATCTTTACTGTGGAAGTCACGGGAGTTAAATGCTAGCGTGAAATAACTGAGAATGATGGTGAAATAGCCAACTACACTTCATTGTGTATTCATCTTTGGGAACAGAGGAATGGTTGTACCGCTTGTATAGATGCCATCATAGGAGCGTTGGAAGCGTATATGCAATACTGGGGTATGATTTCAGGGAGTCCTCTGAATCATTTAGCTACGTCGGGTGGTGGAATCATAATTCGGTCGTATGGAATACAATGAATAGGCCCGCTTTAACATTTGTTTCTTTACCTTTATTTTTAAAAACACAATCCACCACGTGTCCTGTTTCTATTGGTACTCGGCCAAATGGAATATGTTGGTATGGCTGTAGGATGCGTTTGGCATAACAAGGTTGGATATGAATAAGGGTAATGGATTTAGAGGTATGAAATAGCGTTGAGTATGAAAGAATGATAAGAATCAGTGAGATAAAGGGATGACTGGAAAATGTAGGTCCTGAAATCGATCATAACAGTCACAGTTCATTAAATTTACATTAAAATTAATCTAGAAATTTAAATGTTAAGAATAGAACATATTTTGGGTTGTATGGTTGCATTGGCATGCTAAGTAGGACTAGTCTCTTTTGACTATTCTTTGTTGTTCATAACAGGTCCCCTGAGATAGATTTGAATGCAACAGGTCCCTCTGAAATCTTGAAGATGTTCATGCAGCTCCTTATATGTATACAGGTTCCTTGAGCTTGGGTATTTAATGGAGTCTTGTTGCCCAACAACCTGTGAATCCTTGTAGAAACTTGATGAAGCTTTGTTGAAGTAACCCTGAAGTAACAGTCTCTTAACGGGTCCCTTTTATGTGTCTTAAACAGGTCCCATTACTGTTGGTGTTGATAGCATGGTCTTCTGGACAGAACAAGTCCCCCTGCATAATGTTTATAACCAGGTCCCTCTGAGATAAATGACAAAACAACTTATTTATTGAAATCTGGAATGCTGGAACAAACTGCTTTGGAAATTTACAGTGAGGAGATGAGATAAGAAATCTTTAAGAATTTACAATGGAGAGATAGAAGAACAAAATGCTGATGCTTCTCTCCCCCACGAAAGTTTTGACTTGTCCTCAAGTCATTATTCAGTTGATAAATCAAACAGTGAACAAAAGAAAGAGAATTCTTACCCGCCAACGAATTGGTTTTCAAGAAAGAATTCGGGGTTAGAGTGTGCGAGAGGCTGGTTTTCACATCTAACCCATGGGCAGTCTTTTAATGCATGTTTCTTCCAGCATTTTGGGCAGAAAATAGCCATTATCTGATCTTCAGCTTCTTGTTTCTTTTTATCTTTTAGAGTGTCAATTTGGTTCCCTAGGGTGCTTAACAGATCTGTTTTAAACTCTTATAACAGATTCCCTATTTCAGCCCTTGTGACACTTGCTGAGGCAGATTTTGTGACTTTGGATGACAGGGTTCTTTTTCCCATTTTAGCTTTGCTCCTTGAATACTTTTCGCATAACTCAGCGATTTCTTCAAAGGGTAAAGCAGAAATGTCACCTTTGCCCATCAAGTTAAGATCATCCATGTATTCCTCTCGGATGCCTTTCAAGAATATTGTGCGGATCAGATCAAGAGGCATAGTTCGGTGTTTGGATTTTTGTAAGTTGTAGACAAACCGTTCTAAGTATTCCTCTAAGGTTTCATCCTCTTGTTGGCTCATTCTAAAGATATCATCTTTAGAATCTTTGGATCTATAGTAAGGTTGATATTTCCTTAGAAGTATTCTTCTCATGCCATCCCAATCAACTATAGCATGCTCACCAAGCCTCATGAACCATCTTAAGGCTAATGCCTTTAATGTCGCTGGGAAGAGTCTAAGCCTATGGGCATCATCTGTATAGCCATATGTTCGACATACAATGTCAAACTCGAGCAAGAATGAGTCTGGATCTTCTGAAGCCATACCATAAAAGTTTGGTAGCACGGATGGAGGTATGTTCTTCATTTTGATCTCATCATCTTCTTGTGGTTCATGTATAGGAAACTTAAAAGTTGACTCTTCTTTGTCTCTATGTCCTTGATTTGGTACTGATCCATCTCCTTCCTCAGCCATTGTAATAGGTTTCTCTGTGTCAGTGTCACTTGTTTTAAAGAGGAGATTAAAGAAAGATTGTTCGGTCACTGTGCTACTTTCTCCTTGTGTGGAAGACCTAGGAAAGTACTTCTTCTACGATTTATGTGTTAATAAAGTTTGCCTTTCGATGAGAGTAAGTCTCTGCCCTGAATTTTGTTTGTCCTCTAATGCTTGTATGATGACTTCCTCAGTTGTTGTTGAATTCCCTAAAGAGTCTGCTCCTGATGGTGATGGGTTAGTTTTTGAATGGTGGGGGGTTTTTATGAATCTACCCTGGCTGTCTCTAAATGTAGGCATAAATGAACATGATTTCTAACTGTGTTTTTGCTTATTTTTGTTTATTGAAATTTTTTTCTTTTTAAATCTTTTAAGTACGCCTCCCTGGCAACAGCGCCAAAATGTAGTGTCCTGTTTAGGGTGCTAGACTAGGCTATATTTATTATCGACCAGGATGCGTAGACTTAGAGGCATGTGTCTAAAGTATATAGACATAAAGGATTATTAGCTAAGTGGTTATGATGGTAGGTCACAGGACTTCTTTACGGAAGATTGAGATATGTTACCTATCACCCAAACACTTAGGTCACTCAGTTAATCTACCTAATTACAACATTGTCATTCAATTCATTTATCAAATTAAAACGTTGTGTATCACTGCAAACCAAGATTTTAATCCCCTTACAGAGACACCATGCATAAAACCCCTGTTCAGCAAATACTCAGCATTCACTAACATTCATGCAAGATAAAAATATACAGAAATCGTAAGCATACTTTGAAATGATAACAGGGTTCATGACATTGCTTTAAAAGACAACAAAAGATCGAATCCCTTACAGAATACGATTCACAATCTCAGTGATGAACTGTTCAAGCACGATCATAAACATAAACCATACGCATTCTATTGAAATCAACAACTAACTCTAATCACTGCGCATATCATTTAATACCCTAAGTTGCAAAAGAAAAGAAAATAACAGTATACCAAGTTAACGCAGGGCCCGTCCGCGTTCCAGAGGTATACTGGAATGTGATCAACCGATTATTAAATCAACGCAACAAGGAAAGATCGTGACTGCAAATTATGTCTTTGATATTAAGTTCAAACTCCGTTTTCAAAACGAAACAACAATGATAATCCACTACTAACTCAGAACTGTGTTTACATATGGTCTTACAACCTTTACATTTCGAAAACGAATGTACATTCATGATGTGGCTGTTGCCGCTTTTACCATGTCGTGATTTTTAAAATGTTTCTATCCTAAACTGATTTCAAAAAGGAACAAAACTAAATCAATTTAGAATGCTTGCTGTTGCTGCCTTTGTCGCCAACATGCTATACTTTGACCTTCGTTGACCGCGCATGTAGGAGGGTCGATTCTGCTGTAGGATAGGTATTCGTCCATGCTTGGACATTCTGCTTTTCATCCCTACCCTTCGCTCTAGCCTAGCTGTCATGCCACATGTCAAACAATGAACCAATTACAGGATGTTGGAACTTCCTGTAGCCATTTTACCAAAAATTCCTAATTCGTTAACATAAAACTCCTAAATCAATTTCAATGCATTTTAATAACTATAGGACTATTAAATAATCAATTTTCAAGGGATCTGAGAGATATATGATGGAAAGAGGTAGGCAAATGATATGTTTTAGGAGGAAAAAGGAGGTCATGGAATGGTACCAACAGTGTCTTCCTTGAATGGTCCAGTTTTCTTGAAAGCAGTGGATACATTTGGAGAATACAAGGATGCATAATTTATGGTTGAGTTATTAATTAAAGTTATTGAAGATGTAGGTGTTGATTCTTGTGTGCAAATCATTACAGATAATGCACCTGTTTGCAAGGCTGCTGGCATGATTGTGGAAGCTAAATATCCACAAGTGTTTTGGACACCTTGCATTGTCCATTCATTGAACTTAGCATTGAAATCCATTGCTTCTGATGTGTTTTGGATTGGTAACATTATTGAGGATGCACGACATATCCGTAACTTTGTGCAAAATCATACAAATGCCCTCACTATCTACAAGGAGCACAACAATCTATCATTGTTGAAGATTGTTGATACACGGTTTTCCTCTTCATTCATCATGTTGAAGAGGTTGAGGGAGGTCAAGACCGCTCTTGGGGCCACGGTTATTTCTAAGTTTTGGTCTTTTTGGAGAAAGACAGATCAAGTAGCCTCTAAAAGAGTGAAGGAAACAGTGCTAGATGATGCTTGGTGGGAGAGGGTAGATCTAATTATTCAGATCATGGACCCTATAATTTCTTTGCTTCGATTTGCAGATACAGACAAACCCATCCTAGGAGAGGTTTATGACGGATGGGATTCCATGATTGAGTCTGTGAGGAGCATTATTCTACAAAGTGAGTGCCCTAAGTATGAGACATCACCAGAGGCCTTCTGTGGTACTATACAAGATATTCTTGTCAGCAGATGGGACAAGAATTGCACACCTTTACATTGTTTGGCTCACTCATTGAACCCAAAATACTACAACCATGAGTGGCTGAATGGTGGACCTTCCTGCAGATTCCCTCCTCACATGGATGGTGAAATCTCACAGGGGAGGAAAGATGCATTCAAGCGGGTTTTTCAGGATAGAGCATTGCTTGATGAGATGGAGGATGCCTTTGCAGAGTTTTCCACTGACACAGGTTGATTTGCAGGATATGATGTGATTAGAGACAGGGGGGTTAAGAAGCCCTATTCTTGGTGGGAAAATCATGGGGCAACAAGCCCTCCTCTTCAACAGTTATCCATGAGGATCCTCTCTCAGGTGACTTCATCCCCTTGTTGCGAGAGGAATTGGAGCACATATGGGAATTTGTATAGTGTGAAGAAAAGCAGGCTTGAGCAGTCCAAGGCAGAGACAATGGTGTATGTGCACACCAACCTTCGTCTTATTTACAGGCAGAGGGAAGAGTGGTTGAGGGGAAAGACAAAGATGTGGGATGTCTTTCCTGATGATATGGGTCTGGACAGCAGTGTTGAGTTGGCATTGGCCAACATGGATCTCAATGATCCAATGCTAAATCCTGTTAGATTTGATGATAGTGATATTTTAGAGGGGTCATCCTCCACACCAGCAGATGCAGAGATGACTATGGATACAAGGAAGGAGGAGGATGTAGAGGAGAGCAGTCGTGACCATGATGATGAGGACATTGATGCTGATTCTAATGATGACTATGAGGATTGTTGACTCGTGAGTCATGGGCTACCTATTGCCTTGAGGCTTGTATAGTTGTAGTTGTTTTATATTTTCTATTTCTATTTGCCATTGGCATTGCACTACCTATGTAACACATTTTGATTTAATGACTTAATGAGAAAACTACAGTTGTCAATGTCTTTATCTTACTATCTTGTAAGTTGTCTTTCATTTATGAATCATGATTTATGTGACATGTATTTGAATTTTGTATGTACTATGCATGCTATAATGTTACTAACTTAATTTGTAAACAATAAAACTAACGTCTAGATGAAGATCTATGTTTGAAATCAATGAATTTGCATCATTAATGAGAATTTGTGTAAGAACTATCTAATTTTTAATATATATATATATATATATAATATATATATATATATATATATATATATTAATAAAATAATATATAACAAATCCTATGTGTCCTGTTCTGGAAGGTCAACATGTTTGAATCCGACTCTCGAATCCCCGTATCCTACGAATCCTGAATCCCCGTGTCAGGTGACTTAGCTTGCCCTTGATTCTTCAACATGGTATCAAAGCTAAGGTGACACATCAAGGAAAGGGCATCTCAAAAACACTCATCAAGGAAGAACATCTACAAAAGTTGAAGCATTTAGCCAAGAAGTCTCTATCACATCAAGGACAAAAAGGTCTACCATCTATATTTCATCAAGAAAGACTACAAAACAAGAAGAAAAGCCTTACAAAAAGGCACCTACAAGAAGCGCAGATCAAAGGACCTACATCAAGCTACAAGTCATCAAGCAAAGCCCACTTGGGGAAAGCAACTTGAAGAACATCAAGATCTAAGGAAGGAAAGCCATCAAGTCTTCAAGGAGAAAGAAAGTCTACTACATCTCAAAATCTATCAAGTATATGTCCCCTTTTGAATATACATCAATGTCTTTTGGCAAGGAAAGCAATAAATTGGTAGGTACCAATAACTTTCTTGCATGGAAGAAGAGGATTGAATTACTTCTCAAGGAGAATGAACTCCTAGAACACATCAAAGGGAATGTTACTATTCCTGCTAAGGAACAAACTCAAGCCTTAGCCAAGTACAATAAGGATGAGACAAGAGCTCAAAGGATTCTAATAGAATCCATCAAAGAGTCTCTCATTCCTTATGTCTCCAAGTTCGAGACATCCAAAGAAATCTATGACAAACTAGTAGAGCTATTCTCAGTAACCACAGCTGGAGAAGTGATAACTCTACAAATGAATTGTACAAAATGAATATATCAAAGGAAGGAATAGCTCCCTACTTCATGAAGATCTTTGAGATGAGGGATCAACTTCAAGAGCTAGGGGAAGTTATTTCCGACAGAGAAATGACAATTGTAGTACTCAATACTCTACCTGAGGATTGGGGTAACTTCACATCAAGCATATATGCAAAGAAGGAAGCCACCCCACTAAGTGAAATATGGTTTCTATGCAAGATAGAGGAAACAAGACTCAAAGCAAAGGAAGATGTGGGATCAAAGGAGCAAGCATTTGCTACCATGGCTAACAGAAAGGGAAAATTTGGCAAATTTGGCCCAAGAAGAACAAACAACAAAGATATATCCAAAATCCAATGCTATGGATGCCAAGAATATGCACACTACAAAAGCAATTGTCCTAAACTAAAGAAAGAAAACAACAACAAAAGAAAAAAGGAAGAAGCTCATGTGACTCAAGAAATGAAAGAAGGAGGCAAGAAGCAAAAGAAGGAAGATCCTTCGGATCTCTACTACGACTAAGTCTACTTCTTTACTTAAAGTCTTCTTTCAAAGTTTTGAGTAGGATAGGAGCATTAGGAATAGAATAAAATTGCATCTTCTAGAATCTAGAAGCATGATGTACATAGAGTTCAAAATACTCATGTAGAAGAAGCATTTATAAATAGAACAAAATGCATGGTTAGAAATATCTTCTAGAATATAGGAGCATGGTAGATATAGCTCAAGATATTCATGTAGAAGGAGCATACCTAGTATAGGACCTCATCCACAATGAAAGAAAATTGATCATGATTAAGAATCTTAGAAGACCTCCATCATCAAAAGGAAAGAAACATTTACAGGGTAAGGATCTTCAAAGATCCTATGATGGAATCTTCAAAAGAAGATTCATAAACAAAAACAGAAGTCTCATTGAAAATTCCATCCATGCGATTCAAGAAAAGGATGATATGCAAGCAAGCTAAGATGAAGCGAGAAGGGCCACACCATGGACAATCAATTGAAGATAAGATGATCAAACGTGAATCAAAATGAGGTATGTATGCATCAAAGTTTAGTCATGTTATCATTTGTATATCACTGAATCGTCGGAATAGTTCTATAACATGATCAAGCAAGAAAGAATCTCTTTCACCAATTGTGAAAATTTCTAAACAGAAATTCTATTACTGCAGCAACTGATTTATTTCACCTACTTATTATTCCCAATAAGTTATTTATGAAATCCATTCAGTAAATATTAAAATAAATTCTACTACAGATATCATGTCATTATACAGAAACAAATATATGCACAAGAATCAATCACATCAACACAGTTACTTTTGGACAATTGTCCCCAAAAAAACCCAATGCAGGAAAACTGTTGCAGCAGAGGGGGGGTTTATTAATCTTCAACAACAATCGCTTTTACAGAAAAATTTACATAGACAATGAGAAAACACCTGAGACTTTTCTCCGAGACTTTCTGACACCCTGGAGAGCCTCCTTTCTCTACTGCGTCAGCCCTATGTCATTCTGCGTGGCTCTGCGCAGCTCTGGTCCCTCTTTGTGTCTCTCTGATCTGTGTCTCCCTCTGCGTTGTCTCTCAGAGTCCTTGCGTCACTTCTTCTGAGCTCCCTGACTGCTGTTAATCCCCCCTCTTCCTCGACCCTGCTACTATCCCTCTGAAATCGATCTCCTTCTCTCTGAGAATTGATTTTCCGTGGGATATTGAGTATCTGCTGCTATGTCTCCAAATGACCCTCAAGTCTTCTTTTATACTTTTCTTGTTGATGAATCAAAAGCCGAGATTAAGTGCCTAATCAATGACTAAGATTAAAACAAACTTGATCCTCGTCTCTTAGAAGCTTCTCATCCTTATCTTTATTAATACCCATTAATATTTTTATTTTCTTAAATTTAGACTTAGGAACCCATTAAAAATATTAATTATTTTAATAACTCCTCATCCGAATAGAATTTCTCAAAATGATCTATGGGTCTTGGAGATCTCATGTGCCTTAGCTTTTCCTCCAAATTTCAAGGCTAGAGCAAATCCGATGCTACTAAAAATCAACACCAATGACATGCTCGAAGGCATGTACTACAATGCAATGAAGGTCAACAAAAGAAAATATTCACATAAGGAGTATAAGGTTGCTGACTAAAAAGCTAGTAAAGAAGAAATGTTGACTAGTCCTAGAAGAAAGCAATAAAGAAGTGCTCCCACAAGGAGCATAAGGTGGTTGACTAATCTATCCAAGAAGAAGCAAGTGAAGAAAGAGATCAAGCATGTGAAGAACACCATGATCACAAAGAATCGCTATCTAACAAAGATCCATTGAAGACATCTCCAGAAAGAAGGCAGGACAACTCTGACTAAGAAAGGAAAAGATCAAAGGACCCTTTGACACCTATGAAGGCCTTGGAGATATGAAAGGTGCAGATAACTAATTCTACTCTACGAAGATGTCATGATAAAGAAGCCATCCAGCAAAAGCACCATTTAATGTTGAAGTAATATTAGGATGAAGTCATGAAGAACTACTAGATCAAATCATGGGAAAAAGCAAGTACAAAGCAATGTTTTAATACTCCGACTTCGATTCAGAAACGGTCGAGGGTCGGATCCAACTCCGGTTCAGAAACGGCCGAGGGTCAGATCCGACTCCGACTCTGATTCAAAAATGACCGAGGGTTGGATCCGACTCCGACTCCAACTCAATATCAACTCGGCCGGTTTGATTTCAATGACTCGGTCGTTGTAAAAAACATTTTTTATAAAAAAACATAATTTTAAAGATTTTCATTCATGTTTTCAAACACAAAGCTTTAGAATATAGAGAGAAGACAACATATGATCAAAGTAGGCTCATGAATATATCCATTGTATCAAAATGGCACCCAGTGCACTGTCCAATACATACATGAATGATGATATAGAGATCAAAACAAAAACACATCACCAAGGAGGCTAGAAATGGCCTCTACAACAAAAGTAAATTGTGAAACATCACTAGTCAACAGTGAATTGCACTGTTGAAAATATCGGTATTGGCAAAATATCAGCGAGGGTCCAGAAAACATCTTATTGGCAAAATCGGCAAAAATATCGGCAAGCATAAAAAATGCATAATATATTCATTTTTTTCAGATTTCTAAACATATAAAGCAATAAAAACATGAACTAAACACATTGGCACATAAATATGAAGAAAGCACTGATATATATGATGTCAAATAGAAATGATACATCAAACTTCAAAGGCGATACCATATCATGTTGATCCCTAATAATTGTCCAATCAAGGACTCAAACAAAATAACATCACATATCCTGCTAATCCCTGATAATTGTCCAATCAAGGACTCAAACAAAATAACATCACATATATAAAACTTTAAAAGTATTTCATCATCATGAGTTATAAACTTATATGTAGCAAAAGTTGCAAAACAAATAAAACTAGCAGCTATCTATCTGAGACCACTGGCCTCTCCCTAGCAGCTTTCTTTCTGTCTTGTTCAGCGATTGTTTCAAGAGCTTTTTGTATAATCTCCGCACTAGAAACCATACAAGGCATTACATCTGCATCATGTGTAGGGAGTCTAGCCAGATGGTATTCCAATCATGTAACCCCTCCTGACATCTTGGTCCCACACAATTTGCATGATATATATGCCCGATTTGCCCCACCAATAGCCTCCCCATATTCCCAAAATGGGTTCAAGGCTTTTGGGCCTTGGCATATTTGACATTTGTAGTGAACTAATTCAAACCCAAGGCACAAAAAAACAAAAAATTGGCATTAAACCCCCCAACACAAAAAATATCAAGTAATAACCACCTCATTTAAAAAAATTACTACATTATTTGCATTTTACAATGTGAATGAAAAATGGCAATAAGAGGGTGCATAAGAAAGTTGAAAAAAAAAATGAAGCTTGTTGTCCAAATATGGAGAAAACCCTTGCATTGGCTCATGGGCATGAAAATCATATCAAATGGAAAAAAACAAAGAAACAAAATGTTGGTAGGCAAAGAGGCAAGCAAGCATAACCCTAAATCTATGAAAAAATCATTAACATAAGTGTTTTTAAGAATATACCTGTTAATGGAAGAAATGAAGTTTGTCTCATTGTTCTTCAATCTTTGATCCACAAAAAAAGCTTAGTTGGTGGTGATAATCATTATTTGATCCTCAAACCCTCCTTGACAACCACCACAAAACTCTTCCCCTTCCTTCTCCAACACTTAGAAACAGAAACGAAGAAAAAAACGATTTTCCCTTTTTCTAGCTGTGGCATAACACGCCCAGCGATATTTTAGGTTGTCTCGCGATATTTTGCCGAGATATCGGCGATATCTTGGAAAGATCGAGATATTTTCAAGAGCCAAAAATATCACGATATTTTCTCGGCGATATTTCGACTCGCCAAAAATATCGCGATATTTCTGATATTCGGCGATATCTCGCTGATATTATCATCACTAGTAAATTTTGAAATGGCCTCGACTACTGCTAGAGGAGCCAACGTCATCTAGCTCAGATTTGGAATCAGAGTTAGACAGGGAAGCCCATGGCTCCTCCTCATCATCATCTCCAACTGCAATTGTAGAAGTGGAAGCACTAGCAAGCCACGCAACTAGAGGAAGCGCCTACAACTAGAGGACTTGGGGCTGGGGCTGAGGCTGGTACGAGTGGATCTGCACTCAACTGAACATTTTGTTCAACTAATGCCTCTGTCTATAAATCCAAATCAAGACAAATATCCTCATCACAATCAAACTCTGTTGGATGAGTCTCCACTACCCAATCTGATGAGATAGTTGTGAGGAAATGAGAGGGAGTTGGGTAGCTTTTATAGGGATGGGAGAGGTAAATAGACCTCAAAAACAACCTAAAGCAAATTGGAATTGAGTGTGGGGTCCAATTTCCCCCCAAAATTACTCGTTGGTTGTGCATGTCCGTGCCTAGCCAAGCCAGCCGAGTCGATGACCGACGCGGTCGACTCGGTAACAAACCAGCCAGTCGGGCCGTTTCCTCCAACGAGATGACCCGACTAGGTCTTGGCTCAGTCTAGCTCGGCCGATTCCAAGCCGGCTCAGCCATTTTTTGAAACATTGGTCCAAAGAGGCATCCATGTGAAGAGTACTCTGAAGCATAGACAAGATGACATGGAATAATCAAATCACAAGAGAACCTGATATGTGACAAGAAAGCCACTTTCCACGAAGGAAGCAATGGCATGACAAAGAAGGAAGGAAAGTGATTGATGGATGGCGCCCTACCAAGAAGAAGTTCGAACAACGACTTCATGACATCAAAGAAAGGAAGGAGATCAAGCAGTTGGGGGACCCACAAAGAAGAAGTTGTTGATGAATGGACAAGTCCCTAGCTAAGAGGGAGTTATAACAAGTTCCCAATTACAAAGAAACTTGGACAAGTACCTTGTCAGAGGATACTTGGGCATGTCTTCCTCAATTGAGAGGAAGTGATAGACAAACATTCTTGTCTTCACTTGGGAAGAAAGAATGGGAGGATTGGGTAATCATCTGGCATCTGATACTCTTTGAGGATGTGTAAGGCATCCAAGACAAGAGTAGGCAAGAGGACCGATATTCTTTGAGGGTTGGGAACCCAAGATAAGAATAGCCCTAGAAGGTCTCGCCAACATTGTGCTCTAATCTATTGAGAGATAGAGTTGTCAGTCAAGGCCTTGCTATGGAAAACAATGTTGGTTATTATGATGCTATAACAAATGGATTGCAAATTCGGTTTCTCTTATGTGAATTCTTCAGGATTGAAACATAACCAAACAACTTGCAATGTTGTATGAATACCTCCCTAGTTAAGAGGGAGTGTTGAAGGGAATATAACTAGCTTCAGTCTTCATAAATGTAATTTTGACATTTGTATTTATTCAAGAAAAGAGAAATTATTTTTATATTATTTGTCAATGAGTTTCTTGCTCATTAAAGTAGGTCAAGCACATGTTTAAGTGCTTCTAGGAAGTCAAAAGGTCAATGTATTTATGTAAGACCCTTAGAGGGCATGTTACACTGTATAAAAATTGCATAAGGTCAAAGGAATACCTCCAAGACAAGTGCAAGTCCTCTCCATGCACCAACGTCCTCCAAAAGAAGCAAAACGATGAAAATAATGAAGATATGGTCAAGTCGGCCTAAAGACAAAATGTCAGCCTAGAGGAGGGATAGTCCTCTATATATAGAGGTTGCCCACTCCCTCGTAAAGTCAACGAAGCAAGCTCTGAAATCAGCAAAGAGATAAGCCGAGAAAAGGAAGGAGAAGCAAGTCTAAAGGGTCCCCAAAAGTACAGTGAAGGAAGGAGGAAGCTCAGCGAAGGTAGAGGATTGTTTCTAGGGCTAGAAACAATCACACATGCGAAGAGAAGGAGGACATATTGTGGGTACAATAGCAGTAGTATCACAGTTCAAGTTTCGTTGGTGTTTGGACTAGTTACTAGGCCTACAAGGCCTCTCAAGTCAAGCGAAGAAGTCCCTCTCTCTATCGAAGATAAAAAGATCCTTATTCTCCAAGGGAACCATCCACATGTGGGAAAATTAGGGCTGATGTACAATCACTTCAGTGTGAAGGCATATCTCAAGAAGTATAGCATTGAATCAAGAGAAGGGTGTCTATTTAAGTAGAGAACATCTCTAAGAGAAGAAGAAACATATCTCATCAAGAAGCTCACATAAGCAAGGTTTATCTCTAGACAAGCAGCAAAGGAGGACGAAGTGCTGGGGAGCAAAGTGTAGAAAGGAGGAAGTCTATGTGCCATGATTAAAGTGCAGAATAGAGGAAGGACATGACTTGTGCTTGGAGGACATCCTAGTCAAGGGTCTAGGGTTTGGCATTGATCAATAAGAAGCTTCAATAAGAGAATCTTACCAAAGGGTTTTCCTCTCTAAGAGAGAGAGGTTTTGGCCCTGGCAAAGAGCCAACATATGTGTCCTTGTCTTCTTTATTTTGGTAGCAATTTGATGAAACACGCACTATAATAATAAGAAGAAGATCAAGCTAAGATAATTGTAAAAGTGCATCACAAATTGTTATCAAGGAGAAGAATCCTAAATAGTAAAAACATCCTTGCCCTTGATTCTTCAACACTCCATAGGCTAGATTAGGTGTTTTTAGCCTAGGAAATTCTTATTTTAATGTAAAGAAAGTTGAGCATCTCCTCTAAAATAGAGATGCACTTCCTTATGGTTGGATGGGAGGAGAAATCCCTTTGCAAGTCTAAAATTTCTGAATTTGTTGCAGTACTTTTGTCTTGGACTTATGCTATGGATGGAAGACAAAGGCGCTTTCATTGAGAAGTCAATTTGTGGATGACTTTCCCAATTTCTTTGTTGATTCATGGGCTTATGGAAGACGAAGGATATACCCAATACGTGTTCTTTTCAAGTCTTTGTGGATGTGTTTATGGAATGAATTGTGTGTAAATGTGCTTATCAAGTGGTGAAGGTGCATTTTCCCTTGTATTGTTCTAGAATATATCCTATCTTATAAACCCTAGAATGAGTTCTAGTGGAGAACCTTCCCTTGAAGTTGTCTTGGAGCTTGTAAAAAGGACATAGGAAGAACTTCTAGGGTTTGTAGAGGACAGCTCTATTCATCACCCTATAGGAGAAATTTCTGAGGTTTGTAGTGGACTACTTTAGGGTTTACCCAATATCTCTTTTTGACTTTCTTCAAGAAAGAACTAGTTAACTCCATATGCCTACTGAAAAGACACTAGTCTCAAGTCCTCCCATCATCTTTGAAACCCTAAATTTTACAAAAACCATTTTGCCTGGATTTTCTCTTCATATCACCTTGAGCTTCAATACCCTAAATCCTAGCAATCTTAGCCTAGCGAAGGCCCCCTTGAGCCAAAAGAGAGCCAGCCTGAAGAACCAAGGGGGTCGGTGATCACTTATGTTTTACTCAGAAGTAATGTATAAAGTAAAAGGGGTATATTTTCAAGCTGGAAAATCATTACATCTAAGGTGAAAATCAATCAGTAATGACATAAGTCCTGTGACAACCAACAGCACCTAAGGCCAGCTTCATATTTGCTTATCACTCTGTCTACTTTCATGCCGGTAATTAGATCTAAAGGCAGTGGCGATCAATCCATGTAAACTTCACTGTAAATGCTGTTTATGGTACTTTGTTCACTGGGTTTGAAAACAAGAACAAAAAAGAACCTGAAGCAAACCTTTGACACCCTTGCTAACACATCTATATTCAGTGGTCCTATATGGAGTATCAAAATTGTTCATAGGCAACCAACCTATCTTGAATTACTGTACCACTATTTAGGACAGATTATGTTCTAGAAGATTTCGGTATATCCTTGTCATCCCTATCCATACATGAGAGCGTAACCTTTCCATCATATGACATGTAAAAATCCTAAACCACAGGAAAAGAGAAAAATAAGAAAGGCCCCCAAGTTGTGATCTTGGATTATCCAGAGGTGTGGTAAGAGAAAACCAAGGTGACTTGTAACTCTTATGAGTTCCACTAGTTTGTCATCTAGTCAAGACTTTGCACCGAGAAGTGAAAAAAATTAAGTGGTAACAGTACCAAATTCAAGAAGAGGAAAAGAAATAGAGAAGAAGATGATCCATCACGACTGTTAGGCTTTTGCACACAACTATATGTCCATTTGTCCATTTGTACATTTCTACCAACATCTCGCGCCAGTTGGAATTGTGTCAGTAATAAGGGTCAGCACACCAAGATAGCAAGACAATATTGGCCAAATTTTGAGGTTGCCTGACCAGAACACAATGTTTATATTGTGTGATGAGAAATGTTATAACATCTACAACATAGTGCCAATTGCCACTCTGATCTGTACTGAAAGTTCACTATTAGATGTGTATCTTGCACTAATGATTTTGCATTATTCTACCCTTATGATACAACCTCTAACTCTGTGAGCACATTCGCAGACAATATCCTTGTGTGAGTATCCCATTAGCGTGATTCCTCTAATCATGGACTTGGTCAATCTCTAATTCCTTCTGTGATCACTCAACAATGGTGCCAAATGTTCACAGTGATATCTAGGGTTCAATATCAGTGAAGAATACAAGAGTAAATATTAACAGAAAGGCCACACATAATTCAAGAGTGGTCAGAATGTACAATGCATAACGGTTCACACTATGATGGTATATGAATGTGAATCCACACATAGATGCCCAAGAGTTGCATCATAGAAACCCCTCGGTTACATATTCAAAACCAAAGTCATTATAACACATTAATCAAAACAAAATTAGAGTTTTTACTCGTCATCATACCAATGCTTTTCACCCTACAAAGACATAGTCCATCTGCCAAATGGACAACAAGGGAATAGAGGGTCTTGTCCTACCCCTAATGTTAAAAAATGTCTTAAAGAGTATTCTATGCATATACGGATGAACTAATGATATGCCAATTTAGAAAGCTAGTTTCTAATTTTTCCAGATGGACAAGAAGAGAAGAATAGTGTGAGCATGAGCATGAAGATCTAAAGAAAGAAGATAGGCAGGGAGGACCTTATTGATGAGGGTGCTGTAAGCCTTCCCACAAGATGGAACCAAAAAATACAAATGTTGATGCCCGCATACCTTCCTTAGCAATCCTTATCACTACATATCTTCTTGTTAAAAGCACAAGTAATTTTATTGTCTACTGTTAGATGCCATATTGGACATAGACAATTTATTTTCGTATGTGATATATGTGATTGGTAGAAATTAGCATTTTTCCTCAACTAAGATATAGTGTTGTGGGTACACTTTCATTTCTTACAATCATCAATGTAATATGCTTCCCACATATCATATAAAACATATGTTTAGCAATATTTAAAAAGAGCATCAATAAGAGAAGCCATAATAAAAATAAAAAATGATAGTTTGTTAATATGCAAGGCCCGTGCTATGATCAAGTCCTAAGTTTCAACTTATCAAGCTTGAGAATAACAAAATATAAGTTCTTCTTGGAAATCTACCCCCTGTTTGCTTAAGCTTGCAATTAGTTGCTTCATAGATTCCAAGTGCAGATCCAAATGCTAGAGCACCCCTCGCCATAGAATATGGAACTGCCTTCCATTCAAAAGCACTGCAATGGCTCATCAGTAGGATAAGTTATCAAAATCAAAACTTGTTAATAATAAATAAATAAATAACCATTTCTACTTCAAGTAGTGTCAAATTGTCAAAGATTATTCCTCATGAGGTATTCTAGGACATTAATATCAATAAGATATAATGATGTAAACTCATGTGCTTGAAGCCTAATCTCATAGAACTAAAGGATACATAGTCTAAAACCAATTAAGCAGAAAAAAGAATCCAAAATCAACTTGTCAATTTATAACAATATGCTCACATTCCAAGAAGCATCTTGATGCTTAACAAGCCTAAGTTTCTCATATGGATATTCAAGGATATTAGTGTTTACAAATTTAATAAGGCAAAATCACACATATGAAGCACCAGTGAGTGCAATTAGAGGATAGAGGACCTAATTTATATGCATATAAATTACAACCATAGGTTCATTAAGCATGAAGGTCTCAGACCAATCGACCAATTCAGGAATAATATTTTATTTTAAATAAGACGTTTGAGCAAGATTTACAAAAGGAACAGTATATTATAACCAGAATTCCTTTCCTCAATATAGTATTTGTATTAAGGGGGAAAATCAACATTAGGTCCTCAACATTGGAGAAAAAAATCATTACAGTAGCATATTCTCTTAAATAATGAAAAATCTGTTGAAGGAAGTGCAACTAGGTTCGGTCTTCATAAATGTAATTTTGACATTTGTATTTATTCAAGAAAAGAGAAATTGTTTTTATATTATTTGTCAACGAGTTTCTTGCTCATTGAAGTAGGTCAAGCACATGTTTAAGTGCTTCTACGAAGTCAAAAGGTCAATTATTTATGTAAGACCCTTAGAGGGCATGTTACACTATGAACAAAATTGTATAAGACTCAAAGAAATACCTCCAAGCAAAGTCCAAGTTCTTTCCATGCAGCAACGTCCTTCAAATGAAACAAAACGATGGAAAAATTCATGTCGGCCTAAAGGAGGGACAGTCCTCTATATATAGAGGTTGTCCATTCCCTTTCAATGTCCAACAAGTATCTCTGAAATCAGCGAGGATAGAAGCCGAGAAGAAGTGAAGGGAAAACAAGTCTAAAGGGTCTCTTAAGTGCAATGAAGAAGCGAGAAGGTAAAGCGAAGATATAGGACTTTTTCTAGGGCTAGAAACAGTCACACGCGCGAAGAGAAAGGAGGGTAAACCTGCGGTATAACAGCAGCTAGAGAACAGTTCAAGAATCAACATTGTTTGGGTGAGATATTAGGCCTACTAGGCCTCCCAAGTCAAGCGAAGAAGTTTCTCTCTCTAGCGAAGGTGAAAGGACCCTAATTCTCTAAGGGTACCCTCCACACGTGGAAAAACTAGGGCAGCAGAACAGTATTACAGTCATACCTCAAGAAGGATCTCATTTGATCAACAAAAGAAGTCTACTTGAGTAAAGGATAGAAGAAGAAAATCTCTTCTAGAAGGCTCACTCAAGGAAGGTCTATCTCTAGACAAGCAGCAAAGAAGGAGGACGAAGTGCTGGAGAGTGTTGACCACTACGTGTCAACGACCCAGAGCAATACACCCCTTTTTCGCAAAAGGGATAGCGCCTGATCGACATGTCTATGTCGTCCAGCTATCATCATCACCTTGATCATTGTGTTATAATGTAAACTCATTCTGCATGTATATGATGTAAATAATCTCAGCAGAACTGTGTCATGTATGTAACAACGTAGGTAGACCTACCTTTCTAATTAAGATCTCCATTCTGGGAGGTTTTTTGTCTCACCGATCCATTCTCGGATGGTCGGTAAAATTTTCCCCTCCAGTCTTACCCTAAAGCTGGAATGGATTTTGTCGCTAGGATCGTAGGCGAGTCCTAGTGTTCTAAATTGAGTCTATGTAAAAATGATTTGGGAATAATCCTAACTATTTGGTTAGGTTATTTTATTACAAATTGCTTGGTCTGTTGGATTATATTTGTCTAGCAGAAATAGATAGTCTATGAGAGTCTATTACAAATGGGTTTTCTCCCTTATGATGTAAAAAATATGAAAATCATGATGTAAAGTGCCTTGAGGGTTGGAAAAATAATTTATCCCCTCATAGGTTAATTAATTAAATTTTCTAACCCAAAATTAATTAAAATACTAAGCCAAAAATTTAATTAATTCTAGATCCTAGATAAATTTAAATTCTCCAAAGGCAAAATTCGTCGGTCCTAAAAAATTAAATTTTAAAAGTTCCCGAAACTAAAGTAAATTAATTATTTTGCTAAACTTTAAACCTTTGATCCCTAGGGGTTATATCAAAGTCAAATTTTTTGGAAAATTAACTCAAAATTCTATTTTTGAGTTAATTAAAATGCATTTAATTGAAATTTTTGAATTTCCTCAAGAATTAAATATTTCGACAAATGAGATTAAAAGAAATTTTAATCTTTATCAATGGTCGAGATTGCTTTGACGAGGATCACTCGAACTAGCCGTTGGAGGATTTATAATTAAATAGGAAGTCATTTGTCAGTCGAATTATCCGACTTTTGAATCGTGTGCTTAGCAAAAAGCTCTTGTGTAATCTTTTATGGATAATAAAGAAAGACTTTGGAGTTAAGTTTTCTTCATGGGAATACTATAAGATGCGTTGTTTTCATGCATAATTTTTTTCTAAAGCCATTGATGATAGCTTCTAAAGAGTGATTTGAGTACAGATATCTTGCTCAGTTGCTGGGGTTTGAATAATGATCGAAATTTTAAACGTAATAGCAGGTATCTCTATTTGTTTGAGTTTTATTATTATTTTCTCGCTCTATTTTTAATGGTTGGATTGAGTTTTGCAAGGAAACCTTGATTTTAAATCCTCGGGCGTTAGAGGAAGTTTTCAGTTGGACCAGCCAACTCTCGACCCCTGTTTTCTGAGGAGCCCAGTAACATTAATCTTGGACTTATCATAAGAATTTCTTTTGTGATACACGAAGGGTTCCGAGTTAGCACCTTTTAAAAATTTAAAAATTTAATTTTTGTGTGGGAAATTGATAAATCTGGCTGTTGAGAGCCTTAGATTATCAGATCTAAGAGCAGAGTTGGACTCATACTCCTTAGATCTGATAGACATACCATTCTTGTACATAGATTTGTAATTTTTTTTTTTGGGTTTTCTGACTTGGGTTTTTCTGGGTTTTAGTTTTTTTATCATTGTACATATCGCTTGGGTGTTTTCTTGTTGTCATGCAACTACAGATCTAAGGAAAAAATTTGTGTAGAGTCTAAATCTAGGCCCTGGAGGGTATGATCAAGATCTCTAAGGGTTTATCAACATAATTTTGTAGGGACATTATTCAAAAAAAAATTGCAATCCAAGGGTTCCAAAATATTAAATCTGGACATCTTTATAAGGTTTCAAGAATTCAACAATTTAATCAAAAAAATTCTGAAATTTTTAAGTTTCTGGGCTACCATTTCTTTGTTGATTGGGTTTTTTTTTTTTTTTTTGAATTCAACAATTTAATCAAAAAAAATTATGAGATTTTTAAGTTTCTGGGCTACCATTTCTTTGTTGATTTTTTTTTTTTTTTTTGCCCGATTTGTTCCCTGTGTTTTTGGGTTTGCTGCAAAATTTGAAAAAAAAAAATTAGAAATCCCTTCACAGCTCCATTACTGCCAACGTTGCCCTCGAAATTCCATTAAAGTCGCAACCCTCTCATCCCGCTGCCATATCCTTGCACACTGCTCCAACTCAAACCCTTGTCCACATCTTCATCACACCTGCAAAATCCTTCCACTGCAACATTCCCGCGATCTTTTCTCTGCTTGCATTTTCTGCGTGGTTCCCTTCCTGCAAAACCTTAAACGCTGCCATTATTCAAACCTACCACCTGCGTCCTTTTCCTTGTGTGTTGCCCTCCTCACCTGTCTGCATTTCTGCATTTCTCCTCGCCCTTTTCTTCCTCCGTGATCTCCCTCATCTGTTGTCTTTCGTTCCTCATTTCTCCATGCTCCTCCCTTTCTTCTTGCGTACTGCCATCCGTTGCTCCCTCTCATCCTGTGGCCTTCTCTTCACGCAGCTCCTCACCCCACATCCTACTTGCACAACTCAACAAAACATTCGACTCTTTCTTCTCCTTTTTTTATTTCACTTGTAGTATGCGTAGGGTTTAGTTATTTTCCCTTTTTTTTTTAATTTGATTTTTATCTTGGTTGACTTTCGTTTTGATTTTATTAGAGTTGATTTGATTTTTATTTGCTTTGTTTTTGTTTTACATCTTTTTATTTTTATTTATGATTAAAAATGTTTTTGATTTTTTATTCATTAAATACATCAAAAAATAAAAATAAAACATTAAAAAATATAAAAACCTAAAAAAATCTAAAAAAACATAAAATTCCTAAAATTTTATTTTTTTGGTGACTTTGATTGCTAATAAAATAAATCAAAAGCAGAACTTAAGCCTTAATATTTAAAAATTTTATATTTTTTATGTGGCCTACGACCCATTAAAAATTATAAATTTGATTAAGGTCTTTTTGATTTGATTTTTTAAGTCACATTAAATTAATTAAGGAATAGTTAAATTGTTGATTTAAAGTTCCTTCTTGGTGTCTTTTCGTGCTAAAGGTAAAAAATCTAAAAGAAACTTTGTGGTATCAAACATTTTAATTCCTCCATAGTCAAACACACTTAATTTTTAATCGTATCTAAAGATTGACTATAGGAAAGTGGCATATTTTCCTAGATTTGGGTCACTAAGGACAAATCATTTTTCTAGGATTGTGAATTGCTTAGCATTTGAATTTCATGTTTTTTTTAAGCATTTAGATCTCTAGAAATTTAATAGCTAGAATATTTTGCGTCTATTTGATCATCAAATTAATCGCTTGAATTATTTGATGTTCATTGCATGTTAAATATTTTGCGAGTATTTCAAGTACTCTGAATGAAATTGTAATAAATTGCATATCTTCTGCTGAGTATTTTATGAGCATCTGTAGGTGTTGACATTTAAATGTTCATGATTGTCGCTTTGCCACATCATAAATTGCTTTGGGTAACTTGTTTTTATTTACTCTTTGGTTAATTAAATATAAAGGCACTAGTCTATAATCATTTCTATATTATGGTTGTGTCTTGTTCATATTAGCATTTAATCTATTTATCTCAGTTAACAAGGACTCATTTGCATTCATCAAGTTGTCCATCTTTAAGTCTCCTAGAGCATGTGTTTCGCAGGCTATCCTCATTCATTCACCCCAGGGACTACCCCCCTTGACTTGTCTAGGAGAGAGTCTAAATGGAGTGAGTAAGGATTAGAGTGACAGCCCTTACTCTGAGCGTTGTCGCGGTGCCTAGACACTTTGTACGACAACATTTTTTGGCGTCGTTGCGGGGGATAGAGTTTTTTTCTCCTTGGTCCTCACAACATTTTTCTAATCATCTCATCTTTTCCGCCATTCATTAGCCCATCAAGAGGCACAATACTTTTCGGCGCCGCTGCCGGGAATATTTGATTCTCGGTGTTTCAACGACATTTCCTCATCATTCTTCTCATTTCTCATCTCTCATTCGAGCCGGAAAAGCCAACATTTCTTGGCATTGCCACCAAGGACCAATTTATTAGACCTTGGCTTTACGACATTTCATCCCATTTTTGCTGGTGTCATTTCATCTCTTCATTTCTCACCATCCTAACTCTCGTCATCTCTCATCTAATCCTCTCATCTTCACTTTCTACACCTGGACATTCCGGTTGGTTTCCTGTTTGGGTGGCAACTCCACTTATTCATTCATTAATCCCAGACAAGGAGCCCTTCCTAATTATCCATCTTGCTTCCATCCACTAACTTCTCTGTTTCACCTTTGGAAATTTTGTGAGAGATTCATGCTCAAGTGGCGACTCCACTTTTTCCATTTCTTACAAGAATTTTTGCTAGAAGCTCACTTCTTGTAGATGTTTTGTTTTTCTTGAGCAAGGATCTCTCTCTCTGATATCCATTTGGCCCATCTTTTTCCTGTTAAACAAGTCATCATGGATTATAACTTGTTTGCTCCCTCTGATTTTACTAATATTCAGGGAGCTCCGCATGGTTATCCTTCTTTTTTTGGTGATGCCATCAATGAATTTCCTCCTTTTCAAGGTAACAACGCTTTTACTGCCGAAACTCACCTTCAGAATGTCAGCGTCCGTATAAGCGTCTCCCATATTCTAAATATGAAGATGTGAAGATGAAGATTTTCATTCTTACCTTATCTGGAGATGCTTTAGATTGGTTTGTTAATTTCCCTAATAACACTTATGATTCTCTACAATCAATCATTGATGCCTTTGAAGATAGATATGGAGATAAAGACAAAGTCAAAGCGAAAGCTGAAGTAAAGGAAACTATAGAAGTTGAACATGATTTCAAGGAGTTAATTCAAATGGTTAAAGACATACAATTAAATCAAGCTCAAGTAAGCAAGAATGCATAAGTTAATCAGGCTCAACTTAATAAAGATATGGAACTTAATCAAGCAACATTAACAGTCATGAGGAAATTAATTCTATGCAAAGCAAGTTATTCTGAAGTAAAGGAAACTATAGAAGTTGAACATGATTTCAAGGAGTTAATTCATAAGAAAGAGATAAACTATATGCAAAATTGCTTCATGGGCATGAAAGCAAAGAATTATAAAGGACATGGAAGTTGATCGGATATCTCTTCAGAACAAATTGTTGGCCATAAAGAAAACGCAAGTACCATATGTCATAAATACAGATGGAATACATATCATCGAAAACAGATTAAAAATAATGGAAGTTAATCATTCTAATTAGATGTCCATTATTCAAAATCAAATAAAGGCTATGCAAGCTAATCATGTCACTCTACACGAAAGATTCATGAAAACTGTACTCAACCAAACAAAGTTAATAGTAATACATGCCAGAGAAATGAGTTCATTACATAAGAGGCCGGAAGAGAGGAAATCACAGGTCGCGTCTTGTTGTGAATATACCAAGAAAGAGGCTAACTCCAAGGAATGTTATTGTTGCACATTATTTTATTATTTGGGGCTTAATTAGAATTAATTAGGCAAATCGAACTCTTTAGAGAGAATATAAATTGATAAGAGGCTTGTTCATTCCTCTCATCATCACTTGGATTGGATTAGAATCTCTTTAGATATTTTCGCACTTGTTGCTAGGATGAACTTTTTGGAGTTTTCTTGATACACTGTGATGTTTGGATTTTCGCTATTGTCTTTGGAGCTTCTTTCTAATGCGAAGTTTAAGAATAGATGTACTCTCTATCTCAAGTAAGTGAACTTTTAATGCTATTCTTATTATCTTACTTGTAAAATGCATGTATATTGTTATGATTATTCTTGTATGGGTTAATGTAATGCAAGATTCTTCTTGGAACCTGGAATAAGTGATTTAATGCATGTGTTTCTATTTGAGGGAGTCGGTGAATGTTCCTAGAGGCACCTCATAGGTTGAAAGACCTCAAAACTTCATCTCCTATGCAAATTTGAAGTATACATTCCTATTAACCTAGTTGTTTCCCTCCAAGTTTAAGACGAATGTGACGGTGGAATCCCGAGATATAGCAAGCCCTAGCCATAAGAAAATCTCCTTCCCTAGGTTGACTTGGGTTAGTGTGGTCACTAGGATCGTTGCATTCAAATCTCAAAAGAAAATTAGTCCTTTGATCCTATTCTCTTCCCTAATTAGGTCAAGCCCCTCCTTGGTTGATCATTGCCATACCCTTAACCTAATTTGGGTCCACTTGGGTTCTTTGTAGTCCCACAACTTTATAACTCAAATTCCACAAAGATTACATAGAATCCATTTCTCCACAAGGATCGTTAAGTCTAGGAAGCCCCTTGTCAAGGCATACCCTCCAAATCTAGGCTCAAGTGTCTTCTTAGCCCTTCCTAGAGAGCTTATCACCTTGCTTTTCAAACAAGTTATGTATTTGAGCCTCCCTTGTGAATAGGCTTTAGGAATAACCTCAAATCTTATTATTGATCCATCCATTCCTGTGATTCCTCTCACACCAAGACTCCTCCCATTGGTGACAGTCTGTAAAAAGCAAGGAGCCTTAGCTGAAGTGACAGTGGACTATCGCTCCATTGTTGCCCCTTGACCTAGTAGTTGCTCTATAGGATCGCCTCCTAAGACCCCTGCTAGTTTGAGCAGTAACAGGGATAACTCAAGCAACCAAACTTTTGGATTGTTAGATGTGTATAAACAACAATAAATTAGTGTGACACCAGCCCGTTTAGGGCATGCAAGGTAACCTACAATGCTAAATTTTGCTTTTCGAGGCTTTATATATATTGGCCTACAAATTATGGCCACTTTCAAGCAATAAAACAACACTTTACACACAGATCTGCACCTAAAACCCTAACGGCTACCTTAGTCATGTAGGAGAGAGAAACTTCAGGGAAAATTTGTTTAATTTAGAGGTGACCAACACACTTCTAGAACAACAACTTAACCTACAAGAGCACATGGAGTCTTAATGGAGTCTTAATGGGGTATAGGGGGATGCTCTAGGGCATCCACTTCTAAAACCCTAGTTATTATTCTTATGAGGGGAGAAATTAATTATAAGGCCTATACACTATGAGTTTCCTTAAAGGCTATGAAGAAGACAATTTTACACGCAATTATGAAGCAAAGTTTCACCAATGATGTTAATTTTTCACAGTGTTCTATGTTGCTATAATCACTTTAAACAAATTTCTTCCAACTTCAATTAGCCTAATCTTTAATTTTTCATAGTGTTCTATGTTGTTATAATCACTTTAAACAAATTTCTTCCAATTTCAATTAGCCTAATAACAGATAATAGATTATAGATAGAACAATAAACAATAAATGCACAATAAAAGATAGTCAAGCACAATGAGACATAGAGATTTGGTCAAAGACCAGGGAAAACCCCCAAAACCCTTTAATCAATTATTCTTCTTCTATTAGTCAATCAATGTTCAACATGAGATACATAGTCCAAATAGTACATCCATCAACTAGTCAAAGTCAAACCTTTGACTACCCAAATCACCCTATTGTCGCTCAAATTGTACAGGTGAACGCGACAATGACTCAGGGCAAGGGTTGTCACTTTGATCTCTACCCTATCCGTTCTAGTTGTCTCCCTACAACAAGCTATGGGGGTTAGTCTCTATGAAATGTGTGAATGAAAGACTTGTCGGGAACCGACTAGTCCGAGAGACACAATTGAATGGCCTAGCAACCTGGTTAATGATGGTTTGCAAGTTTAATTATTAGCACGATTTGATTAAATTATTTGAGAGACCAGTGCCTTATGGAGTCATATTACTTGCAAAATTAGTTACCAAGTCACCGAATGAACAGTTGTTGCTTAGGATGCACACTATCCTATATGAAATGCGACTCCTAAAACTAAGTGAAATGCAAGATCTTGGTAAGTTTTAGATTAGATGCCTATCTAAATGAGTCTTTTCTTTTAGTTGTTTTGAAATTAGTCTCAAGTGTAGGATGTGGAGAGAAACCCAGGGAAAGATGGCAAAGGCTATATTAGCGATACCACCCCTAGAATTCTAACTACTCAATGCCTTTGGCGTTACAGAGACTATCGCTCTGATGACTGCAAGCTCACCGTGTTAACCACAAGTGAGGGTCTAAATTTCGAAAGCTGGGTGAGAGAGGTGGTCCTATTGTCTTTCAACCAAGCTTATGCTTAGAGGTAAGTTAATTAATGCAATACTATTCCTAGAATGCAAGTGCAAAATGAGCGATTAGCCTTAGATGAGTTTGTTAAGTGTTTTAAGTACTTTAAGTACTGGAAGAAAAAAAGTACTTAACAATTACAAGGACAATCTTCACCAAAGCAATGCTAAATGAACCAATTAGATTAACAAATGACAAGAAGAGAGCAAAGCAATTCAAGACTGACAATATCACAATGGAAAATTCCTCTTAAATGATGATAAATGTAAAGTGCACAAGTCCAATGTTCTTCTTAGCAATGTAGATATGCCAATTAAACAATACCAACATTCAACAAGATATCACAATTTGCAACTCAAGAGATTATTTAGATGCCAAAATTTCTCTTATCACAATATGATAATCAATTAGGTGCTTTAGGAGTGAGTTGATTTGCAAGATTATGAATTTAGACGTGATGCTCACTTGCAAAACACAATGTTATTACGCTTGTTACGAAAGTAAACTCACAAGGAATGCTTATTCTACTACAACAATGAAAAGCACTATCCAATAACCAATTCCTTCAGCAATGATAAATGACAAGTAAGAATTCCTTTAAAGACCAATGTCACAATAGATGCTAGTTATCCTTTAGGCAACACAATGCACTCTTTGCTTTTCAATGTCAATGAAAAAGAGAGCAAAACCTTCATCAAATTTGTAACCAATGATATGTAAGAAAACTTGTAACTGGAAATGCCCACACAACATTACTCTTCAATTAATGTTAATGACATTTAAGAGAGCAAGAGCAGACTTGTAAGGGCAGCAAGCTTACTTATGTTAGAAAGTTTAATTGAGGTCAAGAATGTCGATTAAACTTTAGAGCATTTATGTTTGTTAATTAGATGAGGATGTAAACAGTGATATGCTTATGTATGCAAAATGCAATGGATGCAAGAGATGGCAGCCAAGAAGATGATCACAACAGACCTCAAAATCATAAACAATATGCAAACACAACCAATCACAAGATCAATATTTATTGCCTTAGGTAAATGATTAATGAGTTAAGGATTTCTTTAGGTATGTTTACGCCATGAACTTACCATTGTCAACAATAGGCTTCAGAATTATATATGAAACAGTGATGAGAGAGGAGGGATAGGAGGTCAAACCACTAGGCCCAATGGTCTTGTTGATGAGCTAGGAGTCCTTAATGAAATTGTCCACCTGCAGCCACAACCACTAGCTCCAAAACCACGTGGGATGCCTGTAACACAAGATGTTAGAGCCACAAAACCAATGCTAACTCAAGATATGATTGAGTGAGGGAAAGGGGAGGGCTAAAGAGGCCAATGATAAGGCTAAGAAGCCAACGCAAGGGCTGAAAGGCCAAGGGAATGGTAGCGGATGAGGGAAGAAGGCCTTGTAGGCCTGGGGCATAGAAACAAGCCCAATAGGGCTGACATCAAGGCCTAAAAATGCTCACGGAGGGCAGAGAAAGGCCAAGAAGGCCTGCAGCACAAGAGGAAGGCCCTAAAAGGCCTGCGGCAGGGATAAATGAGGGCACGGCAAGGCTGGAAAGGGCAGCAACTTGGGGAATAAGGCCCTAGAAGGGTTGCCGTGAGGAATAGGTGGCCTTTTAAGGCCATGACAAGAGGCAATAGGCCTGTGACTTCAAAGGTTAGAGGCCCAATGGCCTGCAACCTACCTAAATGAGGTAAGATTAGGTTGTCGTGAGGGACTTAAGCCCACCAGGGCTCATGACAAAAAGAAAAAGGCTTGCGACTAGGAGTCAGAAGCCTTAGAAAAATTCAGACCATTGCAAACCCTCAAACGTTGGCCAAAAAACCAAAAAATCATCACAAAATTGCCAAAATTTTACCTTGTCGGGCTAGCGTCTTCCTCTCTTGGCCAAACGTTGGGCTTGGGGGAGGTCTAGAGGCTAGATCTTGCCTTCTTAGGCCTAGATCTAGCTCAAAACCCCAACGATTTTGCTCGATAAGGCTAGATGTCTCACTTGGAGGAGAGAACCCCTTCAAACCCTAGCCCTAGGGTTATTTCCTCCACCAAATAATTCGATCTCTTTGAGGGCTTGAAAATTCACCTGCACAAATGAATAGAAAGAATTCCCAAAACCCCAATATATACAAAAAATCAAAAATCCCAAAACCCCAAGTGTTACAAAACTAAAACAAGGGTTAGATTTATTTACAAATATAGAAATATTCACAAATTTCAAATATTAGCTCTTATTAGCAAATTAAATCTTTGTAGCCCGAGATCAAATAAAAAAAATTGAGAATTTTTTGAGTAAAATATAACTAGCCAAAACCCTCTTGCAAAACAATTTGTCACAATGAAAGCCCAGAGCTCAAACAAGATCAGCCCTTCCCCACAGTCTATGAACTTGAAGCCCAAGGGCTAGAGTACCTATAAATTTCTATTTAATATTAAAAAAATAATTGTTAAATCATATAGTGAATCAGATCAACTAAGATAACTCATACCAATAGAATGTTCTTATCACCGATAAATGAAATAACAATTGTAATATCTGGCACAATATAGAGTATAAGCAAATAAACTAGCACATACTGTAGATCAGCGAAAAGAAAACACCATGAACTGAAACCCCAAAATATTTCTATTATGAGAAAAATAATTCTAGCAGAGCAAAAGCTCAGTGCATCAATAGAAAATTACTCCACCCAAAGATAGGAAATAGAAGTTAGATAGCTTCTTTATACAGAGAAAATCCTTCCAAGTGGAAAATAATGGCTAATTAGCTTGATCCTCGTCAAATTAATCTCAATCGTCGAAAATAACTTGATCTTCTTTTAATCTCCACCATCAAATTTTTATTTTTGAGAAGAAATCGAATCTCTTAAAAACCATTTTTTATTAATCCAAAAACTAATATTTTGGATTAATTTCCTCAAAATTTTGATTTTGACTTAACCACCAAGGTCCAAAGTCTCAAATTTTCTTAAAATGTCTATTTTTCCCTTGGTGGAAAACCTCCAAAAATTATCTTCCTTTCGACCGACGAATTTTTTATTATTTTCCACTTAGAGAGAAATTAATTTCTCTATAATTAATTTTTTACTCTAAATTAATTAATTTCCTACCTTAGGATTTTATTTAATTTTGCCAGAAAAATTAATTAATTGACTTTAGAGGGGATTAAATTATTTTTTCACCCTCAAATATTTTAGCCATGGTGTTCTAATTCTGAGGGACCATGTACTAAAATATTTTTACGTCGAAATATTACAATTTAATTCAACCCTTAAAATGGGAAATACACATTTAGACCAGACCCTCAACACATTGCCCAATTTTGTAACACAATATGATCTAGTATGAAACCAAGTGTGCTTATAATAAAATAATTTAACCATGGTGTTCTAATTATGAGGGACCATGCACTAAAATTATTCCTAAACACACTTTTATAATAGACTCGATAAACACTGGGACTCACCTAAGACATTGCCAAAGAATCCCACCCTAGCTTTGAGATTATAACTGGAAGAAAAACTCTTTTGATTATCCATGTTTATAAACATACATAATTCAAGGAGGTTAAAAAACTTCCTAGGATGAAATTCTTTAAAAAAATCATAGGCTTACCTAGGTGCAATTACATGACTCAATGGTCATACTAGCATCATTTACAATAAACTTTGCAGAAATTGAGTTTACAATGATAATATTTCGAAGTTGCATGATGACATTGATCTGGAAAAAAAAATAAAAAAATGATTTGTTGCTATGTACTCTGCTTCTAGGACTGTTGACAAAGTGTGGTCAATACAACCAATCAAAATAAGTCAATTATGAAAGAGAAATTCAAATATGGTCAAAGAAACCAGTCTACAATATTTTCGGCCCTGTGAAGGTACAATTAGTCGCAGTGAACGGTCTACCCTAACCAATCAAAGTCAAGGGTCAACCTGCCCAAAAAGTTCAACCAACCCACCAACAAATTTGGCCTTCCTTCCTCAGTCAAACATAGTCAAAACAACAATAAAATCTTGGTCAAAGATGCAAGTCAACTTTGCGGTCAAAACCCTAGACAGAAACTATGGTCAACCTCAATCAACAACCTAGAAGTCGATGGCCAAACAAAGTCAAACTCTCCTGCAAATTTTGCCCTCCAACCAAACAAAAAATATCTGTCAAACAGAAGAACAGCCCAAGTCAAAGTAGGTCAACGTTGGTCAAAATAGTCCCAAAACAGAAAAGTCAAAGCAGGTCTGGACTATCTTTCTCCTCCTTCGCATGCGTGAAGTCAACCTGTGAATTTCAGATCAGAGCAAACTCATGTGATGTGATGGATGATATCAAATGAAGAGTCAATGATGGTCTACTTACATGTGTTTTAGGAGGACCAATTACACATGGTGGGGCTGACTTGTACTTTCATTAGGTTGACCTGTCAAACTAAAAATATAATTTTCTTTGACCAATTTTGAAATTTCTTTTGAAGAGAAGTGGTTCTTCTTTAGGGTAGTTGGGCTTCTCCTTGGGCAAATTCATCTTGTAGATGTTAATTTTAGCATGACAAGCATTTAGACATGGAATAAGAGAAACCATACTCTACACATGAATGCATGCAAAATATCAATAATCACCAATAAAACTAAAAATCTTCCACAACAACACTTCTTTCAATCCCAAAATAATGTCTCCAAGCAAAAGTAACATCCACAGAGGATCACATGATGCCTAAGTAGAGAAAAAGAAGTTAATTCACACTCTCTTTTTGAGAGGTCAAATTACATGTGTGTGATGATGATAAGATAAGTGAAGGAGGCTCTATTTATATGAGCCTTTTCCCACTTACATTGCAAATAAAATGACTAAGAAGCCCTATAGACAAGTTCACTTTGAGTGTTACACAAGAAAGAGGTTACAAGCTAACCTCATAACTCAAAAACAAGACAAATATGCCATAAAAGCCCACACATGTCGAAATAAATGCTCCACAAGTATGATGCCACCCTCCAAGTGAACCCAATATGCTAATGAGTGCCCCATACTCCAAGAAATGCATCAAGGATCATCTGCAAGCCATCAAAAGTCACTTCGTGCCAACACGTTATGCCCAAGGTGCCCTACGTCACCCACAAAAGAGGAAAATAGGTGACGTCGAACCAAATATCTCAATCATTGGGGCTTCAAGGTGATGTACAAGCCCTCCGTTGTACTCTCAAGGATGACTATCAACATATAGGCTCTGCACCAAGTGATGTGTGTTGACCAATGGAGTGGCACCTGATGATTATATGAAGACTCCATGCCCAAGGATGATCCAAAGGACACTTGTACCATCATATATCATGATTCAACAGAGTTTTTAAACTCTACTTCTATTTCTCATCATCTTTCTTGTAACCAGATTCCACACCCCACAGGGAATTGTAATAAGTGATACTGGTAATGATGAGTTTTGAGTCTTTAACAAGCCTAGAATGTTGGGACTCGATCTTGGAGCGTTTTTTTTATCTGGTTAATTATCCCTTCCTTTTTAGAGCCAGATAATTTGTTAGGTTCTTTCACTCACTTTTTACCCCAAAGTCGAGTGACGGTTTGAAGGTTGAACCTCTAACACATCTTAGTGTCTAGAGTAGATGTATATTAACATACTAGATCACATAAAAAAGTCATTGAAATTGGTTAGGTCTAAATAGTCCATTTTTTATTTTTTTAGATGCGGAAATTACAAATTAAATTGTAATTAAATTGTAATAAGTGTATTCTAGAGAAACTGTATGGGGTATGAGTAATAAAAATTACACCTCTCGCCTCAACTTTCTACTATGACACACTTTGAGGCGTTAATAATGTATTATAGGCCCTCAAAACTCAGTTTTCCTATGTATAGTGGAAAATGTGGCAATTCATTAAGCTAGAATTAAATAACATAGAGAGAAATAAATTATTCCATGTAACAAAATGACATGGAAATGACTTGGAAATTATCCCAAGTCAAAAGATTGAGTCAAAGGAAATGAGGATGATGATTGAGCACACTGCATCATAATTACAACATTATCTCCAAGAAATTGAATTTCCTAGAGTTAATGCAACACTTCACATGAGGAGAAATCGCATTCCTTGGAGGAGTTAATTCACAAGAGAATATTTGACTGGATTTTGGTGGAGGATTTCATGGGAACTTGTCCCACTTAACACTTCACTTCATCTACACAGCTGCAGTTAAGGAATTCAAACTGCTCCAAGGAGGGGACCACGTATTCCTTGAGGATCTACGCTATCCCTCATTAGGATCATCTACAGAGGTGGCATCATATGGATGAGGATTGGATTGGGACTTGAGTCAACTGCTTGTCTCACTTCACACTTGGGTTTGCTACTTGTGCCACATAGAGAATTCGATTTCTCTTGGAGGATTTGATGGTGACACACAAGGAATTTGATTTGCTTGAGTGGCTCTCTTATCTCCACTTAGAGCTTGGCTCTCTCTACTTTGAGATTGGCTCCAATGCCATTTGTCATTGTCATTCTTCATTGGGATTTGCTCCCAACTCTCTATATAATGAGGCTATGGGCTTGTCATATTGATCATGTTATGAGCTATTGGGCTTGAGAAGACTTTGTCTGTTTGTACTTGCATATTCTTAATATAATCAAGACTTTGACGCTACATGGCTTGTGTTCTTTTGGCATTATGAGGAGACTTCTTTTCAAGTTATTGTTATTATGTTCATTTTCTTTTGCATATTGAATGAGTTAGATTGTATTTTCCATCTTATTTGGATTGATGTGTGCAAGCTTATCTTGCACACCCATTGATTTAGAGTAATATTCTAGGAATAGGCCTTCCAATTCATTTTCGGAGGAATGTTTGGTTATCATGTTTATTATATTGCTCTAATCCATGTATGAACTAATATCTCTTTCAAGTGTGTAGGAAATATTTTCGTTGTGTGTGCAAGAATCCATCTGGAAGTTGTGGAAATCTTCATAAGATCAACCAATTCCTGGAACCATAGCAATCCAAGACTTAGCCATCTTTCACTCCAAAGTCTTCCATCCAACGAAGCAAGAGGAAGTTTCCTTACTCTATAGTTATTTGATCATCATTTAAATACTTCTTTGATTCTAGTTTTTCAAAGTCATATTTGTTATTCAAGGTTCATCATCAAAACTAGGCAAGTATGGGGGTCTACACCCAATACTTGAGCTAGTATTTTTGTGCATTAAATTTGTATTCTAATTTGTTTATTTGTTATGATTTATTTTCAACTAACTCTTGGTTTTCATTTTGCAGCTCATAAGTTTGAAGCATTGGACAGCAAAGAGCTTTGAGGAGAGACATTGAGAAACTACTTACTTGCATGCATGCCTGCAGAACCCCCCACCCATTTCAAAGATCAATTTTTCAATGGAAGCCCTGAGCACTCAAGGGAGGCCATGAGCATTTCAAGGGAAGCTGTAAGTTCATTTAGGCCGTGGGCCTTATTGAGCCTTGCAACTATCTTTAGAAGGGTCTTTTGAACCTTGTAACTTGTTATATATTTTTAAGAGAGTCTAGCCTTGTTAAATTTCTGCAGTTTGTAAAAATCTCTCTCATATTGTGGGCAATCCTTTAGAGACATTTTACCTATCTCAAGAACTAATAAAATAAAATTTATGTTTTGAGGAAGCTTGGGATTTTTCCCATGGCATCTCCCTTCCTCGTTTGAGGAGGGAATTCTTATGGTTTGACTGATTTTTTGTCCTAGTTTTCTTAACTTCTAAACACTTAATTTCAAGCTTAAGAATTAACTCATTCCAATCCACATGCAATTTTCCTAATTTTGAATCTCTCATATACATAACCTTCATCTAGTAAATTTTGAGTATATTTTATCTTATGTGCAAACATTCAACATTGTGGCAAGTTTTGATTATTCTTTTAAGTACATGCTTCACTTTTTTATTATACACATGGGTAACTTTTGAAGCAATTCTATTGGAGCAATCGTAGCTTTAAAGCAATCTACTTCATTTTCATATTTTCCATGCCAACACATATGAGTTCATTTACATGCTAAATTCTCAAAGTTTTCCAAGCTATCTCATTTTTCATTTATGAAGCATTTGCATGTAAGTATATTTTAATTGAAGAATTAACACAATCTGCACTCTCATCTAGGGATTTTAGTATAGGAAGGTTTTCAAGTCGCACTAAAATTAACCTCTAAGCATAAGCTTGGTTGGAAGAAAGTATAGAAAAAAAGGCTTTCTTGGAAAATCATTTCATTTGGTACGAAGTAAGGTAAAAGCGTTACGACCCTGCAGTTATGAAGGCGGCTTGTCCCCTTGTAGGAATGAAAGCACACACTGCTTATAAGACTCAGGGGAGAGGTATCGTTAATAACACCTTTGTGCCCTCGCCCCCTCTTTCTTACAGTGACCCCAATTTTTAACCTTTGGTAAGAGTTCAAAAGGAAGACTTCTCACTTAGATTAGACATTTTAGATTAAAAATAACCAAGATTAATTGCATCCAAATCTAGTTTAAGTGCATCTCATGCTAATACATCATATGGTTTTACTTGTAATAGTCCATTTTACTTGTCATTGTTGAATATTTTATGTAGGCAAGCATTGTTTCATTTTCCTCTTGCAAGTAAAACATTAATTGCTTTTTCTTTTGCAAGATATCTCTATATGCTTTGATTTAGACATCGATTATATTTTGAAGGTATTGTATATCTTGTATTGATTGTCGTGCTAACATCTTTGTTTCTGTTTCAATATTGTTTTGCTTTCATTGTTGAAAGCATTCTACTTTTGTTTTGAGCAAATGTATCTTTCATTCCTGTTGAACAATTCATCTTAAGGCATCGGTTTTATGGTTTTATCATGCTAATGATTTATATTGCCCATATCATATTTTGCTCATAATTCTTAAAAGTAACCCACTTTCACTTTAACATCTCTCCTAGAACCTCACATTTCTTTTAACTTAGTTTTCCATTTAGGGACCACCCCCCACAGCTAACCTAGGAGATAGCTTAAACGGAGAAAGTTGGGATTAGTGTGACAACCCCTTCTCTTAGTTCCCTGCCACCAACCACACCTTGTGGAGTTGAAGGCTTTTCTCACTGACTTGTAGGTAGGTGCAGGTGGCAGGATCAACATTTATGGTGTCATTGGCAGGGACAAGCTTTCTCGTACCTGGGAAATCGACTAACTTTTGGTTTTAGCATATTGGAACTTTAGATTTAGATTTTTGCTCAAGTGGCAACTCCACTCAATCCAAATTTTGCAAGAATCTCTACTAAGAGAAATTCAAGTGGTCTAGTTAGCCCCTCTCCTGATCTTGAAAGGGTTTTTAGAGAGAGGTTAAATAGGCTTTCTCATAGTAGAGCTCTTGCTAGTCTTGGGCAAGAGGCTATTTTTTATATTCATTTGTTTTTTCAAGAACAAGTAGAGCCTAGCATCATGAATGATATTTTTGCTCCTTGTAATTTTACTAACATAAATGGCTATCCTCACAATATCACTGACAAGGCTATTCAAAGGTTGCCTTCTTTTCAAGGTAAGAATGTCATTAATGTTGCATCACATGTAAAGAACTTTAATGTTTGCATTTTTAAGTGGTGTAATGTTGCTGACTATGAGGATGTTAAGATAAGACTTTTTGTTCTCTCTTTAGAAGAGTATGCTCTTGATTGGTTCATCGAGCAACCTGCTAACTCTTAGGACTCTTTACAAGCAATCATTATTGCGTTCATAGGAAAGTTTGGAGAGAGGAGAGAAAATAGTCACTTGATCAATGCCATTAGCAACATGAAGAAAAACGAGAATGAAACCATGGAGGAGTTTAACAAGAGATTCAATGAATTGGTAAAAAGCATGCCTACTACTATTAAACGTCCTGATGAATTTCCTCCATGCTCATATTTAGATTTTTTTGGTGCCAACACTGTTTATGAGTTGAGGAGAAAGGAGCCTGCAACTTTGGGTGTAGCTCAAACTGAAGCCTTGATGATGGAAAGGGATAGAAAGCAATCAGGAAAATCTGAAATTTCTGGTTTCAATAGAGAGTCATCAAAATCTAATGATTCCAAAGGCAAAGCCAAGGAAGAGACTACACATGATCCTATTAAAGAATTAACTCAACTCGTCAAGAGCATGGAAGTAAATCACACTAAAGAAATGCAATCCATGCAAAATAGGTTGGTGGCCATGGAAAGATCACAAGTGCAAAGATTCCAACCTAGGCCAAATGATTAATGGCAAAAAAATGAAGGCCCTCCACAAGATTATAGGCCTCAAAATCCATTGGAATCCACCAACATGGTAGATCAAATTCCCCCTTTTTGTAGGCCATGTAATGAGTTCAATGAAGAGGCCGCATGCCCACATGTAAAGAGAATTATGGAAGGTAGCATGTTGGGAGATGAACATGTAGGAACAAGTGGTGAAATCAATATATTCTCCATGGAAGATGAAATATACACCACTGAAAGAAATCAAGAGATTGACCATAGGCCTAATAATCTTGGGGTTGACAATATGATTGCAAATTTTGACAAAGTCACTGAGAATTTTGGGGAAAGCCTACATCTGGACAGATTCTTGCTATGGAAAAACACAAAGGGATAACTTATCAGAGAAGGGATATTCAAGACTAGAATAATCACAAAAAGAAATTCCCTCCATTAGAATTAAAGTTTGACTTGGGAAATTGGGTGAATAATGCAAAGGTTTCTATCCCGGTGACGGAGCTTTTAAAGATACCATCTCAAAGGGAAAAATTACCAAGTGCCATTGAGGTTACTCAAAGGGAAAAAAAGCCTAATAATGAACAAGAAGATGAGGAAATTGTATTGAAACGTATGAACTGTTATGCGGGGAAAGAAAATCATCTACCATTTTAAAATTCTTTGATAGTGAATGATCGTATTTTACACAACTGCATGCTTGATTCACGAGCTTCACCAAATGGCATGACCAAGAATGTCATGGAGCAACTGAATTGAAGGGTATCTCGTCCCTATCACAACACATGTTCAAGGGATTCTAAAAGAATTGAAGTGTGTGGGCTAATTAAACATTTACAGGTTTTCCTAGCTGCATAACCAAACAAAATAATGACTATGGACATTATTGTGATAGATGTTCCTAATTCATGGGGAATGCTCCTATCAAGAGAGTAGGAAACAGATCTAGGTGGTAGCCTTCAAATGGACTTATCATATGCCACCATCCCTGTTGATTTGGGGTAGCATCGAATGTGCTCTAGCCACGAAAACTGGTGGAGAGGCTAAAGCACATGAGATCTCCAATACCCATAAATGGTTTGGGCAGATTCTAAATAGTTTGGGAGATACTAAAATAATTAATATTTTTTATGGAGTCCCAAAATCTAAACTTATGGAAAATAAAATATTAATGTGAATTAATATAAAACTGTGTTAGGAGGGTCCAAAAGTCATGGATCAAGCCAAAGTTAATCTTAGTCGTTGATTAGGGACTTAATCTTGACCGTTGAATTGTCAACGAGAAAAGTATAAGAGGAGGCTTGAGAGTCACTTGGAGAACACACCGAGTTGATCAAGAATTCGATTTTCTGGGCCAGGGCTTGCTGAGGAAATCGAAGAAGTGATCAGAGTTGCAGCTGAAGGGCAATGAATGCAGTAGCAGAGAGGCAAAGATAGTACTAGGAGCATCAGCGCAGAAGTTGGGTGAGGGTTGACGCAAAGTCAGCTAGAGGCCACGCAGAAGCAGCTAGAGGCCAAGCAGAGGCAGCCAGGAGTTGCGCAGAGCCCGAGGAGGGCCAGCGTGGGAGACGCAGAGGCTCCAGAGGCTGACGCAGAAACCCAAGAGGCTGACGTTGGGCCAGAAAGGTTGTCGCAGACCCCAGAGGCTGACATTGGGAGATTTCGTGGGGCGGATTGGGGCTGATATTTGTCTCTGATTGAGAGGTACTACTCCTGAGGGCATTCTCTATTCGGTGAGCCATTTCTGGCACCCAGATTGTATTTTGAAACTGCTTAATAATAAAATCCTGAGATAGTTGCACCAGTTTTCCTGCATTGGGTTTTTTCGGGGACATTAGTCCAAAAACAAAGACGTCACTTGTGTGCTTGTTTTTCCTTCAGTTGATGATCTGTAATGTGTTGAGTGTATACTTGTATTTATTTTCAATATTTACATGGTAAATAACTTGTTAATTAAACAGAACAAGTAGGCAGAAATAAATCAGAAAGTACATGAAGGATTGCTAACAATTAGACTTAGAAATTCCAACAATCCCCATGCCTGATAATACCTTTGTTAGAATTAATTAGGAGTTAGAAAAAAGATATCATGTTAAGGATCCAAGGAAACCCAACAATGACATTATCTATAGATCATGCCAGACAGGAAGTGATGCAGTGTTGACAAATTTTCTTCCCCTCCTAACAAAACAGATTCAAAACAAAGAAAATTAGGCATAGCTCAAAAAGCTTGGGTACTTCAAACCTTCCATCAGAGCATTTTTGAAGACAAAGTGGTAGGACTGATAGTAAATGCATCATCATCACCATCGCAACTAACCAAGAAGAAAGAAAAAAGCGAAAAGAGAAAAAAGATATAAAAAATGAACCACCAACTTTGAGTAGGATCAAGCCTCGACACATCAATAGCCGGAAAAGGAAAAGGAAGAGTTTTGGTATATCTAATGGCCAAAAACAAGGTTAACATTGGGGCAAGTCATAGTCCCAAGATAGTCAAAATTGGACATTTGCCTATGAGTAGGCAAGTTCTCAAGACGTATTTCACTGAAGAAACCTGATGCCATGGGGCATCCTTTTGTATCATATTTCTAACCTTATCCCTTGTAAATTTTGTTTAAGTAGTTTTATTTCATGAATAAATTGTTATTTATGTTCCTAGAGTAAATTTCCATTTTTGTAATTAAATTTATTTGATGATATTTTGACCGGATACTGTTGATATATGTCTTTTGTCGGTGGATGCAGATTCCAGGTTCTTGCACACTATCACTTTGTATCTAGAATGCATCCCCATATGGAGCCCAATGTTGACCACTAGAGTGGCACCTGATGATTATATGAAGACTCGATGCCCAAGGATGATCCAAAGGACATTTGTACCATTAGATATCATCAGTCAACAGAGTTTTTAAACTCTACTTCTATTTCTCATCATCTTTCTTGCAGCCAGAATCCACCCTATGGGGAATTGTAATAAGTGATACTAGTAATGATGAGTTTTGAGTCTGTAACAGGCCTAGAATGTTGGGACTCTATCAGCAAACGAGTACACCTTGGAGTATTTTTTTATCTAGTTAATTATCCCTTCTTTTTTAGAGGTGGATAATTTCTAGGTTTTTTCACTCACATTTTACCCCAAGTCGGGGTGATGGTTTGAAGGTTAAGCCCCTAACACATCTTAATGTCTAGAGTCAATGTATATTACCATACTAGATCATACAAAAATTCGTGGAAGGTTAGGTCTAGGTAGTCATTTTTTAATTTTTTAGATTTTCCGCATTGCGGAAGTTGCAAATAAATTTTTAATTAAATTGTAATAAGTGTAGTCTAAAGAAGTTGTATGGGATATGAGTGATAAAAATTACACCTCTCACCCTCAACTTTCTACTATGACACACTTTGAGGGGTTAATAATGTGTTCTAAACCCTTAAAACCCATTTTTCTTATGTTTAGTGGAAAATGTGGCAATTAATTAGGCTAGAATTAAATAAAATAGGGAGAAATGAATTATTCCAAGTGACAAAATGACATGGAAATGACTTCGAAATTATCTCAAGTCAAAAGACATGTGGATGATGACTGAGCACACTGCATCATAATTACAACATTATCTCCAAGAAATCGAATTTCCTAAAATTAATCCAGCACTTCACATGTGGAGAAATCGAATTCCTTGGAAGAGTTAATGCACAGGAGAACATTTGACTGGATTTTGGTGGAGGATTTCATGGGAGTTTCTCCCACTTAGCACTTAACTTCATCTACACTCCACTACAGTTAAGGAATTCGAATTGCTTCAAAGAAAGGACCACATATTCCTTGAGGATCTACATTATCCCTCATTGGGATCATCTATAGAAGTGGCATCATATGGATGAAGATTGGATTGGGACTTGAGTCAATTGCTTGTCTCACTTCACACTTGGGTTTGCTACGTGTGTCACATAGAGAATTCAATTTCTCTTGGAGGATTTAATGGTGACACACAGGGAATTTGATTTGCTTGAGTGGCTCTCTCATCTCCACTTAGAGCTTGGCTCTCTTTACCTTGGGATTAACTCCAATGCCATTTGTCATTGTCATTCTTCATTGGGATTTGTTTTCAACTCTTTATATAATGAGACTATGGATTCTCATATTGATCATGTTATGAGCTATTGGGCTTGAGAAAACTCTGCCTATTTGAACTTGCATATTCTTAATATAATCAAGACTTTGGGACTATATGGCTTGTGTTCTCTTGGCGTTATGAAGTGACTTAGTTTCATGCTATTTCTATTATGTTTATTTCTTTTTTCATATTGAATGTGTATTAAATTGTATTTTCCATTTTATTTGGATTGGTGTGTGCAAGTTATCTTGCACGCCCATTGATTTAGAGTAATATTCTAGGAATAAGCTTTCCAATTTATTTTCGAAAGAATGTTTGGTTATCATGTTTATTATATTGTTCTAATCCATATATGAACTAATGTCTCTTTCAAGTGTGTAGAAAATATTTTAGTTTTGTGTGCAAGAATCCATCTGTAAGTAGGAGAAACATTCACGAAATCAACCAACTTCTGGAGCCATAACGATCCAAGACTTAACCATCTTCCACTCCAAAGTCTTCCATCCAACAAAGCAAGAGGGAGTTTCTTTACTCTATATTTATTTTATCATCATTTAAATACTTCTTTGATTCTAGCTTTTCGAAATCATATTTGTTATTCAAGAGCCATCGTCAAAGCTAGGCAAGTATGGGGTCTACTCCCAATACTTGAGCTAGTATTTTTGTACATTAAATTTGTATTCTAGTTTGTTTGCTTTGATTTATTTTCGACTAACTCTCATTTTTCATTTTGCAGCCTGTAAGCTTGAAGCATTTGACAACAAAGAGCTTTGAGGAGAGACATTGAGAAACTACTTGTGTGCACCCAGGAACCCCTCACCCATTTCAAATATCGATTTTTCAAGGGAAGTCGAGAGCACTCAAGGGAGGCCATGAGCATTTCAGGGGAAGCTGCAAGTTCATTTAGGCCGTGGGCCTTATTGAGCCTTGCAACTATCTACTTAAGGGTCTTTTGAACGTTGTAACTTGTTGTTGTATATTCTTTAGAGAGAGTCTAGCCTTGTTGAATTTCTGCACTTTGTAAAGCTCTCTTTCATAGTGTGGGCAGCCCTTTAGAGACATTTTAACCCATCTCAAACATTAATAAAATAAAATTTATGTTTTGAGGGAGCATGGAATTTTTCTCATGGCATCCCCCTTCCTCGTTCGAGGGAATTCTTATGGTTTGGCTGATTTTTTGCTTCTAGTTTTCTTAACTTCTAAACACTTAATTTTGAGGTTTACAAATTAACTCATTCCAATTCACATGCAATTTTTCTTAATTTTGAATCTCTCACATGCATAAGTTTCAAGTTGTAAATTTTGAATAAATTTTATCATATGTGCAAACATTCAACTATTGTGGCAAGTTTTGATTATTCTTTCAGGTACATGCTTCATTTTTTTATTATACACATTAGTCACTTTTGAAGCAATTCTATTGGAACAATCATAGCTTTAAAGCAATCTACTTCATTTGCTTATTTTCCATGTAAGCACGTATGAGTTCATTTACATGCTAAATTCTCAAAGTTTTACAAGCTATCTCATTTTTCATTTATAAAGCATTTGCGAGTATATTTTAATAGAGGAATTAACACATTTGCACTCTCATCTAGGCATTTTAATATAGGAAGGCTTCCAAGCCTCACTAAAATTAACCTCCAAGCATAAGCTTGGTTAAAAGAAAGTATAGAGAAAAATGTTTTCTTGGAAAGTTCTTTCATCTAGTACGAAGTAAAGTAGAAGTGTTGTGACCCTGTAGTTATGAAAGTGGTTTGTCCCCTTGTAGGAATGAAAGTACATGCTGGCTCGTAAGACTCAGGGGACGGGTATCGTTAATGACACCTCTATGTTCTCACCCCCTCTTTCTTACAGTCACCCCAATTTTCACTTTTTGGTTAGAGCTCAAAAGGAGGACTTCTGACTTAGATTAAGCATTTTAGATTAAAAATAACCAAGACAAATTGCATCCAAATCTAGTACAAGTGCATCTTATGTTAATACATCATATGGTTTTACTTGCAATTGTCCATTCTACTTGTCATTGTTGAATATTTTATGTAGGCAAACGTTGTTTCATTTTCCTCTTGCAAGTAGACCATTAATTGTTTTTCCTTTTGCAGGATATCTCTATATACTTTGATTTAGGCATTGATTATATTTTGAAGGCATTTTATATCTTGTATTAATTATTGTGCTAACATCTTTTTTTTCCATTTTAGGATTGCTTTGCTTTCATTGTTGGAAGCATTCTACTTTTTTTTTGAGAAAACATATCTTTCATCCCTATTGAGCAATTTATCTGAAGGCACTGATTTTATGGTTTTATCATGTTAATGATTTATATTTCTCATAATTCTTAAAAGTAACTCGTTTTCACTTTAACATATCTCCTAGAACCTCACATTTCTTTTAACTTAGTTTTCCATTTAGGGACCACCCCTCATAGTTAAACTAGGAGATAGCTTAAATGAAAAGAGTTGGGATTAGTAGGACAACCCCTTCTCTTAGTTCCCGCCACCAACCAAACCTTGTGGGGTTGAAGGCTTTTCTCACTGACTTGTAGGTAGGTGTAGGCGGCAGGGTCAATAATGTGCATCAAACAATGTCAAGGGCCAAGGCTACCCTGGAGGCATCCTGGGTCCACTAGGCATATCATCAATATCTCCAATACCAAGCATCATGGGCTCAACGTTTTAGCATCTGGGGATCCCTCAGGGTGTCAAGCATCATGTGAAGTCATTAAATAGCCCAACATTGCTCTAGGTAAGAAAGGTTGCACCATTAATTCAATTTCTCTTTCTACACTAGATAGCACAACCCTTGCTGCTTTGTTGAGGAGGTGGGGCAATCACCTCAAGAAGCTTTTATTGTTGTGATGTGGACCACCTGACAAAACCTCCTCAAGATCAAGTGTAAATCAACAATCATTAGGTAGCTAAAACCATAGATGCATCATAGTGGACCATACTTAATGTTACGGGCATAAACAATACTTCACAAAGATCACCTTCAAATATCTAACTACACCAAGTCTCATATAGTTGTTTCCTCTCTTGTGTTAGGGATGGCTAGATGGATAACCCTATTAGGTGTTTCCAACCCCTAAGGGGAAGTGACAAGTCCCAAGTTAACCCATCAATCCATAGGTGCATGTGTAGATGGTGGTAATGGAGTGGGCATGACTTCAGGGCAAGGTGCCACAGCTAACCGACTAGCTAATGGTGATCCAACATCTTGAGTGTATTGTAAGGAGGGAGCAATCATGAAGGTATCCATTACCCCCTTCCTCGACCTGGTTTTTCCACCCCTCTAGTGTGCCTTTTACTTCTTTATGATAATGCTTTGATATGGGTATATGGCTTAGGAGCACAAGTTTGCATTTGAGAGATTTAGCATTTATTACCCCTTGAGGTGGTTTATTGCTCATGGGGGTTGGGACAATACAAGGGCTCCTTATTATGGATGGAGCAGCAAGTGCTTTAAGCACTAAGTTATGGCTAATGAGGGGAGTAGAGCTCATAAAGCAGCAGCAACAAATAAAAAAATCTAATAGAAGTTAACTTGGCAACAGGACAAAAAAATATCACCAAAGTTGATTCTCCCTACCTGGGAATAACCCTTTGCTACTAATCGAGCTTTACATTTCTCCACTCTATCTTTTGCATTCAACTTCTTCTTAAACACCCATTCGCTGCCAATGGGCTTTCTTCTAGCTGGCAACTTCACAAGATCTCAAACCTCATTCTTGTCCAAGACTTGCATTTCTTCAACCATGGCCTTTTTCCAGAGTTCTACATCCTCTAGATCCATTGCCTCCCAAATAGTTCTAGGATCATCATTCGTAACAAAACAAAGCAAAATTTGAACAAGAATCAAGTGGAGTATGTTTACCTTCTTTCCCGAACCGATCTCCTCAGTGCAAGAGTTTGTGGTTCCTCTTCTTCTAATTCTTATTCTTCTATAGAGTCTAATTCATCATCCTTCGATTCAAGCTCTATCTTTTATGGATCTTTCTCCCTTGGTAGGAGTTCCTGACACATGTTTGACAACATCATTGACTTCTCTAAATACCACATCTTGACTATACACAACCTTCTTAGTTTCTAGGTTCCAAAGCTTATAACATTTCAAAGCATCTTTATATCTAGTAAAGATGCACTTTCCAACTTTCTTAGCCAACTTACTCATATTCTTCTTTGGAACATGTACATAAGCATCACATCCAAATACCCTAATATGTTTAAGAGAAGTTTTCTTACAAGTCCATACCCCATGTGGAGTTTGGTCATCCAACACTAATGAGGGTGATCTATTTACCAAATAAGCCATTGCATCCAATGCCTATGCCTAGAATTCCTATCATAACTCGACACCAATGAGCACGCTCCTTGTTTTCTGCCTTGCTATACCACACTTCTTTGAATTCATTCCCACAAAATTTTCCACCATTATTTGTCCTCAACACCTTAATTTTCTCCACTATCTGATTTTCAACAAGAGCCTTAAACCCTTTGAACTTGTCAGACTTCATATTTATTCCTAAGGAAATAAATCCATGCATTTCTCGAGAAGTCAAATGAGACACAATACACAAATTTACCCAATGTGTTGAGAAATCTAGGGCATTAGTATTATGTGATTTCTCCTCCTTTAGTGACTGCTTGTGAATGTTTTTTACTTAATTAGATTAAGATCTTCTACATGTTAGATTATTAGTGTTATTCTTCATCAAACAGTAACCAATGCATGAACATAAATACATAAGAGACACAGAATGTATGCTATGAGCCAAGGCCAAAACCCCTCACTCTTTGAGAGGAAAACCCACACAAACTCTTCTTATAGAGATTCCAATTAACGAATACCAAGACCAAGACCCTTGACCTATTAGCCACTCAAGGACCAAGACACAAGTCCTCTTCTCTCATTTCACCCTTCTTATCTTTGTCGAGATCTTCACCACTGTCTTGACACTGGGATCTTCACCACTATCTTGACACCAAGATCGTCACCACTGTCTTGACACCAAGATCTTCATCATAGAGATGATACCTTTACCGCAATAGCATCATCAACAAACTGTAGCTACAATGAACTTTTATATTATCAATGAGACTTTACTGCACTTTGATGTGACACCGAGACAGAGGTATACTTCATTGTAAGGTAGGTTGAGTCCTTTTAATGAGACAATCTTATGCATTCCTTCTGAACTATTGATCAAGGAGATCCAAACTTGTTACTGTGCTCATCCATCTGAAATACAGAGGGCTATGTAATCCCTTTGATTGTGATTACATCCAACCTATTTATTGTACCCATCTGAATCCTATCTGAACTCCTTTCTGCCTTCTCCACTGAAAATCTCAGAGATATGCAAAGTTTGTTTTGTGGTAATGCGAGGAGCCTAGCCTCCTACATATAGTGATTTGTCCATATACTTAAGCCAACCTGTGCATCCAAATGGGTGGGTCTCCTTAATGTGAGTCGACATGAGTTTGTCATCTTATTTAGAAGCCGACATGAAGAGAGGATTGTGTGCTTGTCGTTGGAGGGCTACATAGACTTCTATTTATTTTACATATGCTCAAGAAGAGCTCTTCATACATGACATTGACACTTTGACTCTAATGATAAATCCTAAGGCTCTCAATGGGAGCCACTAATAAATAAAATATCTTGCTCATGAAACCCATGAAGCAAGCTTTACAAAAATAATTTTATTCTCTTATTTTCATCATTTACAAAGATCATAATTGCATGTCATTATGAAGACCGAACCTAGTTACATTTTACAACACAGTGATGGAACCGACACAAGTCTAAACACATCACTATCCACCAACTAAATATTCCCTCTAACCTCGTAGAACAAGAAGAGAATTTTATCCAATTTTGTTTCCCATATAAACAATGTTGTCAAAAATCAAAATCCAGAGAGCAATTAGACATACCTTCTACCATACTATTACTATGTGGTACTTGATAACCTTTTTCTCCAATATGTCCAAGTCTTTGATGCCACAACATAGTCTTTTCTCTAGAAATTGCAGGAGTTTTTCCTTCTTTTGCTCCACTCTCAGAAACAACGAAACTACTACACCCATCACTAACAGTACTTCCCAACAGCTTATATAGAGTTCCAATACGAACTCCCATCAACAATACCAATGCTCCTCGAACCATCCTGCAGGTATCCTTTTCAAACACAGTTTTGACACCTACATCGTTCATCTTGCTTACAAAAATCAATTTTTTGGCTAATCCTAGGATGTGCAAAACACTAGGAATTTTCTAATCCTTGCACCCATGAGTTTCAACTTGACTTTTCCTTGTCCTTGATTCTGACTACCAATTCATCTCCTACGAAAACATCACCACCATTGAATCTTTCATGCTCGCAAAACCATTCCCTATGAGTTGTCATATGAAAGGATGTGCCTAAGTCGACTAGCCATACCTCTTGATCTACATGTGTACTTGAAGTAGCCAAGTACACATCCCCTCCTTCATATAAGGAGATTTTTGTTTTTGCAGAAGATGCATCCTTAGATCCCTACCCTTTCTCAGGAATTTTAGATCTACAATATTTCTTATAATGCCCTTCTTTTCCACATCTCCAACATACATTTATGAACTTTCCTAGAGATTTAGATCTCCCACTCGAGGATTTATGTTTATTTCTATTATAGGAGTGTCCTCTTACAGACAAGTGATCTCTATTATCGGTTTCTCCATCACATCTCCTTCAATAACAAGGATGAGACTATCTCATTGAACTTTAAAGTAGTTGGCATTAGTACCTATGGCAACAACAAAACTATCCCACAAGTCTGGTAGAGAACATAACAAACTGATGCACTTACCTTCATCTGAAATCTTAATATCAACATATAATTGTTGACTTACCACATTATTGAAGGTATTCAAATGCTTTATCACTGAGTCTCCATCCTTCATCCTCAAATTATACAACTTCTTCTGCAGGAACAATTTGTTCACCAGGGACTTACATTGATACAAAGTCCCTAACTTATCCCACAAAGCCTTCATTGTAACTTCTCTTGAAATGTTCAATAATATTGAATCTGAGAGACAATCATACTGTGTTCTTTGCCTTTCAATCCAACTTGGTTCAGTCCTCTATTGACATCCCTGTTGGTGTAGTGCCCAGATCCATGGCAATCCATTGATATTTGTCCACCAACAAATCTTCCATTTTGAACTTCCACAGCTTCAAACTCGACCCATTGAATTTCTCAATCTTTATCTTTGAATTGTTTGCCATTTCCTTTCCCCATAAGAATCTCTTCCATAGATCTCCCACTATAACAAGGTCTCCCATAGGCCTAAGCCAAACCCCTTATAGCCACAAAGGTGTCCCCTTTGTTGAAGAATGTAACTAGGTTTGGTCTTCATAATTGTACTTGAAGTCAAAATGTGATATATTTGTCAAAAGAAAAAGCAAAAAGAATTTTATTATTATTGAATTGACTTATTAAAGCATGTGTTTCGTGCTTGGGTCAATCATCTTAGGGCAAGCCTCCATTGTAGGATTTAGGTTACTGTCAAAGTCAATTTTGTTTGAAGACTCCTCCATCCATCAAGGTCTCCTTACTGTCGGCCTCCCTCAAAAGAACACATGTCAGCCTAATACAGTGACACATCTCTTCATATATTCATGTCGGCTCATTGATGATGGACAAACAACTATATATATGTGTATAAGGACTTCGCTCAAGTGATATGATGACAATTCGGATAAGAATTTCAGAGACGAAAAATTTGGTGCCATTGCAGTAAGCAAGTTCGGACCCAAAACTCAGAGAAGGTATTACAAGTATGCGGATTACAGTGAAGAGATGAACTCGCATTACAATGACCACAAAACTTGCATTACAGGGGAGACCTTCAGTGATATATCACAGTGAGGAGATTTGGTAATATCACAGTGAAGTAGTTCAATAATATCATGATGAAGGAGTTCGATATTATCACAGTGAAGAAACTAGGCGATGTCACAACAAAGAAGTTCGGTGCTTGTGCAAGGAAGAAGTTCAATGCTAGGTGACAACACAGTGATGAAGTCTCGGTGCAAACACAGTGATAAGGATTCGGTGCAAGCATAGAGATGAGTTTGACTTGATGGAAGGAGGTAGTCTCGAGTCTAAGCTATAAGGGTCTTGGTCGTCTCATCTTGAATCTACTGAAGAAAGAATTTTCACTGGGTTTTCCCCTAGAATAGGGTTTTGCCCTGGCAGCGTGCCTACATCTTGTGTCCTCTTCTATTTATTGATTAGCATTAATCTTGATGATAATGAAAAGATAAATTGAATGAACAAATAATAATAATAAAGCATCACAAGATAATGTCATAATAAGAGAAATCATTTATCTGCCACCTCTTTGAATTTCTCAACACCCTTGAAGTCAAAATTGCTTTGATATCAAATGTAGGTTTTAACCCTATACAATTAATTGTTGCAAACAATTCTTAATTAAAACAGAAAAGATGCAATGGCAGATGTTATTGCCCAATTTGTACACAGAATTACGACAACACTCAGGGCGGGGGTTGTCACTCTGATCCCTACCCTATTCGTTTAAGTTGTCTCCAAAATGCAAGCTAAAGGGGGTAGTCCCTATGGCTAAGATTATGAGCAACTTGTTGGGAACTAAGAAGTCAAAGAAACACAATTGAATGGCCTAACAACTTGGTTTTAAATTAAGCGACAAGTAACATAATTAAGCACAATTTGATTAGATTTCTTAAGATCATGGATTAGAGACCAATGCCTTTAAATTTAATTACTTGAACAATATGGATTAATATTCCAAGTCACCCAATGAATAGTTGTTGCGGGATGCAAATTCTATCCTAGATGAAATGCAGGACCTAAATCTATGTGAGATGCAAGCTCTTGGTAGATTTTAATTAAATGCCATATCTAAATAAATCTTTCTTCTCAATTCTTTTGGAACTAGTCTCGAACGCAAGCTGTAGAGAGAAGCCCAAAGGAAGGAGGCTATGGCCTCCTTAACGATACCTCTCGTGGGGTTCTAACCACCTAGGTGCCTCCGTTCCTACAAGGGATTGTCCACAAGAGAACTGCAAAGTCACATATGTTAACTGTGAATGAGGGTCTAGAGTCCTCAAATTGTATGAAAAAGGTGGTCTTATCTTCTTACAACCAAGCTTATGCTTGGAGGTAAATTTTAGGAATGCACTTCTAACCTAGAATGAAGATGCAAGATATGAGTGATTTGCTCCAATGGGATTATAGATATGTTAAGTACTCCAACAAGATTAAATCACTTGAAATTAAAATGCCTATAATGATATTCAACACAAGATGACAAGAGCAATTAGATGAAGGACTTAGAGAACAAATTATCCCAATGAAACAATATTAGCAATAAGAGACTATTAGATTTATTAATGAAATCTCATTTAAATCTTCTTATGATGACGTTACTTAACAATTAGGCACAAGAACAATTTTCAAGAACTAATGAGAGCAATTTATTATTTAGATCACAAGCCTATGAGACACAATAGATGATCTCAAACACAATAATAACAAGGGATAATAGAGATAGGCACAATAAGAGATTGCTAACAATGATATGCAATGGATCAACAATGGATGCTAGAGAGAAAAGCACAATGCAAAGAGATAATATGCAATAGAGTTATCTTATCCTCAAGAGATCAAAGCACTAATGCTCTTATGATTCCCATGACTATCAAGAAGATGCACAATACTTATGCAAATGAGACCAACCATTTATTAGTATGAAAACAGTCCCAAAATTTGAATGAGAAGCTAGGAAACACAATAGAAATCAAGCCCTTAAGTGATGGGGATTACTTCTTAGTGTTATTAGACTTATTTAGAGATGTATTTAAGCTTCTTTAGAGTGACTTATACTTGATTATGCCACTGCACTAGATTAGTTTCAGACCTGATATGCTATGTAGAAAATAAAAAGGAGATAAGGGAAGAGATCAAACCCTCAATGTCTCTAGACCTTTGTCCAACAGTTGATTTAGTTAATCAAGGCACCAATGAGGCTAGTCTTGGCCTTAAATGCACTTTGTAAACTTCTCAAAACCTGCAACCACAAATGTAAGTCTGAAATGTGATGGATCAGCCACTAAAAACCCCACGGCCAAGCTAGAGAAAGCCTTCCAAGGCTGCGGCTAGGGCAAAATGACAAAATTTGGCCACAAACAAGTAAGGAATGGCCTTGAAACTTGGTGATCAACCCTCCAAAGACCTGCAACACAAATATGTTAGTTAGAAAACCCAGATAGATGATGAGTCAACTCTTAAAGCTAGCGGCTACGACTAGAAGCCCCTTTAATGCTAGTGGCCTTAGGGCTAGCGGCTAGGCCTCCAAGGGCTAGAATGATGTAGCAAATGAATTTTGGCCCCACAAACCCTTCTTCAATGGATGAGAAGCCTGCAAAACAAGGAATTAGCCCTAGAAATCACTTGAAAAGGCAATTTTAGCCCCTCCTAGGGCTACGGCTAGGCCTTAGAGGTTTAATTAGGGTTGTGGCCTGCCAAGAAAGGCCTCCAATAGGCTGTGGCTTGGGCTTTCAACTCTCAAAACCCTGCGGCTAGGCCAAAATTGGTCTCTAGCCCCTGCGGTTAGGCCAAATTAGCCTTCAGACCCTGAAAAATGCCCAAATAATGCCCTCAAACTTGAGAATCCACCTGCAAAACTACTTCAGAAAATATTTTTTGAAGAAAAACCCCAATTGCAGTAGTAGAAAATCCCTCTAGGGCTGGCGGCTTCCTCTTTCAGGCTTAGCGTCCAAATTTGGGCACTTGTGTCTTGTAGATCTTGGTCTCCAGACCCTAGATCCATCCTCACAAGCCCAACGCACTTCCCAAAAATGTTGAACGGCTCCTCCTAAGGCTGACGTTGGCCCTAAAACCCCAGCAGTTTGGGTTGAATGATGGCTAGTCACTTTTATTTAGACTTGCCTTTGAGATTTTGAAATCATGTGTCTGCAAGATGAATAAATAGAGCACAAGACACAATATCTAGAAAATTCTCATATAAAAACCCAAAATTATTATTTACAGGTGATAAAAATAATTTACAAGGGTTAGAAATAATTTACAAAAAAAAATTACAATATGCGCAAATTAATATTATAATCTCTAATTAGCAAATAAATTCATTAATAGCCCAAGTAGATTTTCGAACATAATTTATTTGAAAATAATTTTTATTCTTTATTGTTGGCCAAGGCCCTATATCACAAATTGTTAGATTAAGCTCAGATTAACAATCTAGATACCTGAAACTGGCAATCCACAACAAGAAAATCTGGGCAAAATTATCAAAGGGAATTACCCTTCCTTCACAAGCAGAAGTGTCCTCAGACACACAATTTTATTAATCATAAAAGAAATTACATAATAATTTTGCAGAAGTGTCCTCAGACACACAGAAGGGAATTACCCTTCCTCCACAACCAGAAGTGTCCTCAGACACACAATTTTATTAATCAGAAAATAAATTACATAATAATTTTGCAAGAGTTTACACACACACACACCAACTCAATTGCAATCAGGAGAATGAGCTACATATAAGCTTAATTTCCTAACCTATTCTAGTTATGGACTACTTATTAAATTAACAAGTGTCCATTTACAATAAATGCCATTCTAAGCAATCTACTAACTCTACTCCTAAGTTGGAGCCTAAGATACGACATTATTCTATATGTCATATCTTTTACAACAATATTCTATTTCTAAGTGTCTCCAATATTTCATTAAATATTCTAAATAAATAAATATTCTATCCTAACTTTGTGAACTATGAATTTTGTATTTTGGATCATCTAACATTCCCCCTATGATCCAAAGATACATTACAACAGATACCAACTTCATCTCTGAACTTAGTAAATTTGATCCTGCAGAGTGATTTTGTGAAAATATCGAAGACCTGATCTTCTGAAGGACAATAAACTGGTTTGATGACATCCTTGGCAATGAGCGATCTAATGTGATGATACTTGGTGTCCACATGTTTTGTTTTGGAATGAAAAACTGGATTCTTGGCAAGATTTATCGCTGACTGGCTATCAATGAATAATGATGTAGCTTCTGCTTGAAGAATGCCCAAATCCTGCAAAACTCTGTGCAACCAAACAATTTCACATGTTGCTTCCCATGCTGATAGGTACTCTGCTTCCGCTGAAGAACTAGCAACTGTAGCTTGTTTCTTGCAACACCAAGATACTGCAGTTGACCCCATGTTCATTAAATAAACGGAGGTTGATGCTCGATCATCAATACTGCCAACAAAGTCGGCATCTGAAAATCCGCTAAGTACAAAGTTTTTAGTCTTGTTGTAAAGAAGACCGAAATCTTTTGTTCCTTGGACATATCGTAGAACCCTTTTGGCTGCATTCCAGTGGCTGTCTCGTGGTTCCTACATAAAACGTGAAAGAATACTAACTGCATAAGATAGATCTAGTCGAGTTATTGTCAGATAAATCAGGTTGCCAATCAATTGTCTATAAGTAGTGTCGTCCACCTTTCCCCCCCTTCAAATTTTGAAAGTTTCAAGTTTTGTTCCATGGGGGTAAGAACGGGCTTGCAATCCTGCATTCTAAATCACTGAAGAACTTCTGCTGCATACTTACTTTGAGAAATGAAAATATGATGTGGATGTTAGAAGACTTCAACTCCAAGATAGTAGTGAAGTAGTCCCAAGTTTGTCATCTTAAAACCTGCATGTAACTCCTTTTTCACCTGTACAATATGATTATCATTGTTTCCAATAATGATCAAATCTACTACATACAGAACAAGAATCACCAGATTTTGATCCTATTGACGTACATACAAAGTATCATTAGATTCACTTCGTTGAAAGCCAACTTTCAGAAGGTATTCATCCATTTCGGCATACCAAGCTCGTGGAGCTTGTTTTAACCCATATAAAGCCTTAATCAATTTACAGACTTTATGTTCTTGCCCTTCAATTTCAAAACCTGGCAATTGTGTCATATATACATCTTCCTGTAAGTCTCCATTGAGGAAAGCACTCTTTACATCCATCTGATGAACTTTCCATCCTTTTTGTGCTGCTAATGCGAGCGTTAAGCAGATGGTGTTCCATTTTGTTGTAGGAGCAAAAGTCTCCTCATAATCAATGCCTTCTTGTTGCGCAAAACCTATAGCCACAAGTCTAGCTTTGTACTTGTCGATTTCTCCATTTTGGTTGTACTTAATTCTGTAAACCCATTTGCATCCGATGGGTTTAACATTTTGAGGACAATCAACAAGTTTCCAAGTGTTGTTGTCGTGAACTGCCTTATATTCTTCAATCATAGCTTGTTTCCATTCTTTATATTTTACTGCCTCTTTGTACGTGGAGGGTTCAATAAAAACATTCGTGATTAAGGCAAAATTTCCTTCATTCTTGGTGGACCCCCTTGTTCTTGTTTTATCTTTCTCATCGGGCCTTACATCTTTCAAAAGTTGAACAGCCCATTTTGGCAATTGATGTTCACTTGCTTGAGATTTTGAAAAGTCACCATCATTATAAAGAGGATTAATGTAAACCGAGGTACGTTGATCAACTGCAGATTCTGAAGGCGGAGAATCATTGTCAAAAGAACTATTGCTACTAGGAGATTCTGATGAACTTCCAGAAGACCCAGACTGTGTTGGTGAAGTAGATGGACCGGATGAATCATCTTTAGAGAAAGGAAAATCAAGTTCATACCAATTTTGTGAATTTGGTTGACTTGGATTGTTTCCTTTCCTTTTATCTCCTTTTGTTTCCAATTTTTGAAGAATATGTTCTATTTCTTCAACACTCTTACTTTTTGTTTCATCAAAAATTACATCTCTACTGACAATAAATTTCCCATTTGACAGAAGCCTATACCCTTTCTTCTCATCCAAATATCCAATCATTGTGCATTTCAAACTTCGTGAGTCAAGCTTAGTTTGTTTTTCTTTTGGAACTAAGGCATAACACACGGAACCAAAAACTCTAAGGTGTTTAACCTTAGGTGTGAAACCAAACCATGCTTCATAAGGTGTGATGCCATCCAAAGAAGCAATGGGAGACCTGTTTCTTAAATAAACAGCTGCATGGATTGCTTCTGCCCAATAAATAGGACTTAACTTTTTAAAAGTTAACATAGATCTTGCCATTCCTAACAAAGTGCAATTCATTCTTTCTACTACTCCATTTTGCTGTGGAGTATAGACATTTGTAAGATGTCGTTTGATCCCATTGTCTCTGCAATAACTTTGAAATACATTTGAAGTGAATTCTCCTCCATTGTCAGTTCTAAGAGTGCCAATCTTTTCCTTGACTTCATTTTGAACAGGTTGACGAAAAATTTTGAACTTTTCAAATGCCTCTAACTTATGCTTCAAGTAAACCCATGTCATTCTGCTTAAATCATCAATAAAGAGTAAGAGATATTTGCAACCTCCTAGAGAAACTTGCAAGGGTCCAAAAATGTCACTGTGTACTAATTGCAAACACCTGTTTTCTTTCCATGAGCTTGTCGAGAAAGGTTCTCGACTTTGTTTTCCATAAATGCAAGCTTCACATCTTGCATTTCTTTCTTGAAGGTAGGAAGTCCCTTAACCATTCCTTGTTTTTCCAGTTGATAGAGACTGTCAAAGTTTAGATGTCCATATCTCACATGCCATAATCTGATAGGTGAAATGTTTGTGCTTGCTGCTCCTGCAAAATAAGAATTCCTTGGAATAATTGTTCCTTTCATCCTTAATAGTTTTCTATCTTCGTATCCAATCATCACTATTTTCATGTTCTGTTTGATTGAATTAATTTTAACTAGACCATCCTCCAAAACCACCTGATGTCCAGCAAGTCGGATCGAGAATAAAGACAACAAATTCTTTTTAAAGGTGGGTACATACCATACATTTGAAATCAATCTTTCTCCAATGTCAGGAAGATACACTTTAACGACATTTTTTCCATAAGGAGCGTGTTTTGTATTATCAGCAAGAAAGATTGAACTAAGGTGGCATGGTTGGAAGTTCCAAAAGAAGTCTTGTCAAAAAGTCATGTGTTGAGTTGCTCCTATATCTAAAATCCATGCATCTTCATAATCACTTTGAAAAAAGGTGGAAACTAATGCTGTTGATTCTGATCTTTGACTTGATGTGAAGACATGTTCCGAACCATCATTATCTTGATCAGTGGCAAATTGTTGATGGAACTTTGGAATTTTATCAATGGAAGTTCTACAATCTTCTGCAAAATGGCCCACTTTGTTAAATCTTCTGCAAACAATTTGATTCAAGTCTCTGTCTCTTCCTTGATACTGTCCTTTGCCTCTGCTTTGACCTCTGTTTTGAGTTGGCCCTCTACCTTGACTTTGACCTCTTCCTTGACAGTTTCCTCTGCCTTGAAAGTTGCCTCTGTTTTGAAAGTTTCCTCTGCCTTCACTGTTTCCTCTTCCTTGAAAGTTTCCTCTATTTTGGCTTCTTCCACGACCGTTTCCACTATATGTTGTTGGATGTAGATGGAAATGTCCTCTTCCTCTAGAATTATCATTTGATGATTTACTTGTGTTGGCTTCAATGAAGAAGACATCTTCCCCTTGTTTCTTCTTCCCAAAAGTTTTGTTGTGTTGAGCTAACATCTCACTTAGCTCATCAAACTTTAATTTATCTAACTTTCCAGTCACTTGTAGAGTTTCCAAAAAATGAGTGTAAGAAGAAGGCAATCCAACAATTAGAATTGTGGCCATGAAACTATCATTTACTGGCGGAAATCCTGCTTTTATTATTTCTTGCTTAATATTTTTAAGCCTGGAGATATACTCAAGGACATCTCCCCCTTCAATTAGTTTTTGTTGAAGCAACTTAAGTTGTAGATCAACCTTTTTTTATTCAGGTTGTGTGTCAAATAGATCTTTAAAAATACGCAAAGCAGTCCATGCATCTGAGGCGTTTTCAATATGAATATACATCTCATCATTAACTGAGGACTTTATAAAAGTTAATGCCTTGACATTTTTAACTTCCCATTTTGCAAGTGAAGCTACATCTGTGGGTTTATTAGGCTTAATGTCTCCATCACATATGTCTTGCCACAATTCATTATATATGAGAGTGCTTTCAATGAGACGTTTCCATGTTTTATATGATTTTACCCCTTCAAGCTTATCAGAATCAGAGAACAAATTAATTAACTTCGACATTGTAATTTTGAAGTTTGTACCAAAAAGAATAAATCACAAGGAAAAGATGAGCAACACGTCACACGAAACACACCACGCAAAAAACGATCTATCGTGGCTTGGCCTTGACCCTCGTATAGTTGTTGGAGGAGAAAACTGACTGAGCTTTGCACTTGGCTCTAGTCAAGTTCTCTTAAAATTTTACAATGAAATCTTTCAAAATTTGACTGATTTACAATCCTTGCAATGTTTGATGCAAAATGTCCTCTAACTTCCCCCCCCCCTCAAAGTAAAAAATTACTTTGAGTTACAATGTCACACTTATCTCTCCAAATAAAAAATTACAAATAAAATCTCCTTATTACTCCAAAAATTTACTGGCCCAAACATTTACAAATAATAATTCCCAAAATACAAAAGATAATCACTCCAAGAAAAAATACCCCACCCACCTTATTACTCCATTACAACAAAATCAATGTCAATAATACTTATCTCTCCATTTAAAAAATTACCATTATTCCTTATCTCTCCAAAACAATCCTCACTCTATTAATAAGTTCTAATTCTTTTAAACTCACGTTAAAAAAGTGAGTTAACCTCATAACCAATATGGAATTTCACTCCCCTTGGGTCAATAGTTTTCTGGCTTGTCACAACGAGGAGCATCTTAAGGTTGGTGTTCATATCCTCAGCAAAAAACAACCCATAGTGGATTCTTACATGTCACCCCATATCTCAAATTGCCAACTGGTGGATTTGCAGCATCGTCCACCAGGGTGGTGACTGTGTAGATTTGTCCTTCTTTTCTGCAATTAGATGCTGCAAAATTAAAAAAAAAAAATCAAAACCGTAAACTTATATTCAAGAGGGCTGAGAAATATATCAATGAGTACAGGGACTAGGGGCGGGATCTCATCAGACGGAAGCGAGATGCCAAACTGAGTGGAGGTTTCTATGTTGATTCAGAAGCCAAGCTAGAGGTTTCTATGTTGATTCTTGCGTGGAGGCAGCGAAGTTGTTCTTCATTATTCGCATCCGTGGTATTAATGATATGCATCCAAAGACACGGAAGATCTTACAGCAACTGCGTTTAAGGCAAATCTTCAATGGTGTCTTCCTTATCACCAGGTCCTAGGATCGAGTCCAGGGCACAAAAAAAAATGATGGGTCGTTATTCTGTTGAGTACGCTGGCCTCACGCTGGTTGACTCTGATGCATGTACCCCCTGGCTGGTCAAGAGCGTTTCCACACTATTACAACAGCATTCTATCGTGGCGCAATGGGCATTCTTCTGGTTTATGATGTGACTGACGAATCATCTTTCAACAATGTGAATAAAATATTAGTGTTGTCCATGGATGAGAGCAAAAGCGCTGTCCCAACTGTGCAAGGAGAGCTAAAGTGTCGCGGGTTCTGTAGTCTCTGCATTCCAACATTTGGAATAGGCTCCAGAGGATCTGATTCCTGGGGCGACAGTTACCTATAACAAAGATCTGAGCCCTATGAAATTGAATTTGGGTGTTGGAGCTTTTCAAACTGAGGAAGGAAAACCTCTCGTTCTAAATGTTGTCAGACAAGCAGAGGAGCTCTTAATTCAAGACAGATCTCTATATAAGGAGTATTTGCCCATAATTGGTCTTGCGGAGTACAACAAACTAAGTGCAAAGCTAATTCTTTGTGATGGAGAATTGATTCTTTGATCACATTTTGGGGTGGATGAAGTGGTGCAATAACAGAAATTCAAGATACAGAGGCAAATTTTTTATAATAATAAAAAATGATTTTCAGATTTAAAAATCTAAAATCAATAACAATATTTATTTTCTTTTTAAACAAAACAACTGGACAAATTTCCATACCAATCATTTTTTGATCATTTAAATGGAGTTTTCCAAGAGCTTGTAGAGCTGGAATCTCCTCTTCATATCAGCTGCATTACTGTAGCTCTGATACCACAATAATGGCAGAAGTGTCCTCAGACACACAATTTTATTAATCAGAAAAGAAATTACATAATAATTTTGCAAGAGTTTACACACACACACCAACTCAATTGCAATCAGGAGAATGAGCTACATATAAGCTTAATTTCCTAACCTATTCTAGTTATGGGCTACTTATTAAATTAACAAGTGGCCATTTACAATAAATACCATTCTAACCAATCTACTAACTCTACTCCTAAATTGGAGCCTAAGATACAACATTATTCTAGATGTCATATCTTTTACAACAATATTCTATTTCTAAGCGTCTCCAGTATTTAATTAAATATTCTAAATAAATAAATATTCTATCCTAACTTTGTGAACTATGAATTTTTTATTTGGATCATCTAACAATCCCGACACAACCTGCCTACAGAGAACTCGGCCTCCTGAAGTCACTACATTAGCCTTTGTGCTGCACTGCACAGTCTCTATGACGTCAAGCGTCTGACTAGTCTCTGATGAAGTCGTTCTACCTCCTGTTGTTGAGGAAATCGTCTCTCTGGACCTGTAGAACCTATGCCCGGCCACTAGAACTGAGAACGAATTTTCTCCACAGCAAATCGAACTGCCCTCTCTGAAGCAACTGCGCAGTCCTCTGCATTGCTTCACTAGGAAAACTCGGCCCTCTTGTCGCTGCCTCTTCGAATCTAGAAAAGATTCCTCTGAATCACTGTCCCTACCCCTTAATCATTGCTTCGATCTTTGGCTCTCCGGCAGTTGACTGCTGCTACTTTGGAAATCAATTTGCCAAGAAAATAGAATTTCTGGTGATCTCAAGTGTCTTCTCCAAGTGCCCATCGACTTCCTCTTAGAATCCACTGTTGGAGCACCAACGGCCAAGATTAAAACTTAATCGATGGCTAGGATCATCTTCGAATCGATCAATGTGAGTTTCTAGATGATTCTCACCTTGACTTAATTAATATTGATTAATTAACCAGTTTTCCTAAGTTTAAACTTAGGAAACATTAAAAATTAGTTATTAATCTAATTAAGTCACTTCTAGGTGGAATTTCCATAAACGATTTCTGGGTCTTGGAGATCTCATGTGTTCTAGCCTCTCCACCAAATTTTGTGGCTAGAACACATCTGATGCTACAAAAACTAACATCCACCGCATGAAATAGTTTGTAGCAGTGAGGATGTAGCAGTGTTGCTTTGATGAGTCCGAAAAAAATTCACCAATTACATCTAAGCCCTATTGTTGAAATGGTTCTTCCACTGCAATAGGCTGCAACAGGGCGGCTGACCTCTTTCCTCTGTCGACACACCTTTAATAGACTGGACACTTGCGGGCATGGGCATGAGCATCTTTGAACAATGTTGAGATCCCTGAGGATTCAAACACAGAAACCCCAATTTCAAAAACCCTAGTTTGAAATTCCTAAAGTGTAACTGAGGTCCCTGAGGATTCAAACACAGAAACCCCAGTTTCAGAAACCCTAGTTTGAAATTGTCCATGGACTTCATCAAGGACGTGAGGACCTGACATAACCATCAGCAGACGATGAAGTGCCTCATTGTCCTGGCCAACTTTTGAACCTTCAAATGACACGCCATCCAATTTTGGTAGCTTCGCAAGATTAATATGTGAGTGCATATGGTTATCGTTGGTTGTGATCGAACAACTATCAGTGAAAATATTTTGGATTGGATCCATTGACTGAACATTGATGGAATGGTAGCTCAACAAATGAGATTCTTTAGATTCCACAGAATGAACTGAATCAACCGCAAGAGTATCAAACGAAGGGGAGATCAGGCGATTGGCACCCTCCCATCTAAGATATTGTAAGGTATCATTTGATAGCGTATGTTGACACACTATATTGGTTGGGAGACAATAAAAAATATTCGAGACAATGGCCAGAGCACTCCCCTTAGCAAACAAAATAGGATAAAGAGGTTGATGCGCCTTAGTTGAAAGGTGATGGAAATATTTTCTTAAAGAGACATTGCTCCAATCAAAGGGCTTCCAAGATGAGCTCGCATCCAATGAGAAACTGTTGTGAGGAGCGTGATGTGCAGAAACCCTAATTCGACTAGGTTCAAGGGTCTCATCGAGGACGTGGGAACCTAACATAACCATCAACGAAAGCTGAAGTGCCTCAACTTCCTAATGAGTCCCTAAACATTTGAAAGGTGGCTCATCAAATTCTGGGGGCCCGCTGGATAAGTAGGAAAATCACGAGGCGTGAGTGAATATATTTCCGAAAAAATTAGGATTGTTGAAAAAGGGATCAATGAGAGCCCAGCTTGAGTTGGGCAAGATGCAGGGCCCTCTTCCTCACTTGTTAAAGGTCGCAAGTGGCAAAGATCCAGCATAAGGGATTTAGACTCTGCATCCCTTGACTGTGAAACCTCGCCCCCATCAACATGATTGCAATCAGTGCGAGCGAGATAAGGATATGAATGATCTGAAGGAACTGCCAGTGCAGTAGACCCATAGACTAAATCAGGGTAGGATGGATGTAAAGGGTCAGATGAAGGAACACCAATCGGACCCGGACTCACATCCTGCCCATTTACGTTCGCCAAAGAGAAAGACGAATTTAAAGGGCCGATATCCTCCGTGGATTTGATAAGACAGTAAACATTACTTGAGACAAGACCAACGCCATCATGCACAGCTGAATGAGATCCCAGGATATAGTGCGACGTACGTTGAGTGGACTCGATCGGAACAAATGTTATGTGATTTTCAGAGTCCAAACCAAAAGAATGTAAGAGCGATTTAGAGACGAGACCATCAGATCTGTTTCCCAGAAAGCATTGTTCATCGTTTGAACCATTTACGGTCACAATATTATTATGTAACAAGTCAAGAGGAGGATGAGAAATCCCACAAATAGTAATCTCTTCCACAAGGGTTTGAGGTTGTCCCATATTCAAAGAGATAGGCCAAACAAAATTACGGGAAGAATCTGGACACTTTGTAATATGCAAATTATGATGATACTCATGCGGAACAAGACTTATTTTTAATTGAAAATGTTGTAAAGAAACGAGAACCAATCGCTGAAAATTTATATTCATTTACACCCAATCAATATCACTTTTAGGAAATTAAAAACAAAGATGCACAAATCTGAAAGCAAAACCCTCTAAAGATTCCTCAGGTTTCATCCTAAGCTCATTTATCCTCTTTAACACATCTTGAAAGTCGTACCTGTCAAATGCTTGTTGGAGCCTACCAACGAGTTCTCAAACAAATGAATGGACGTCGCTGGCAACGTGTGGCACCATTGCTTGGCATGACCTTCAAGGGTGAGGGAGAGCAATGCACAAGCAAACTCTTCATCGTCAATCTCAAAAGATTCACAAAACTCAAGAAAATCAAAAATGTGCTCGTTTAAGGTTGTTCCATCCTCACCATCAAACTTTAACTGAGACAAGTGATGGAGCTGCTCCTGGGGGATGGAAAATCAAAAAATAGACAAACCAGATAAACACCCTAAGAGCAAGATTTTGGTCGGAGCCATTAACAGATATGAGACTAAACTGCGGGCTCCAAGGGCTTAGCTTGTCAACTAGCCCTCCTAACACCAAATCTGTTGACGGGCAGGAATTCTCCGCCAACAGCAAGGGGGACCTCCTCGGTGTAAGTTCCCAACTAGAGCTTGCACATTTGTGATAGGGGTCCCTTGCGATATGTAGGCCCAGTTGTCGTTCAGTTTTGTTGAGCTTTCTTCGGAAGGAGGCGAAATATAAACTCAATTGAAAGCATGTACCTCAATAAATACAAGGAAATAATTGACAAATATTTTATGCCACATAAACCATGAATAGCCAGACTATAAACAACATAAATCTTATGTAAAGTTACTGTTAGCAGGCTTCAAATAAGACTCATGTTTGCCCAGATAAAATGCTTAGTAATTGTAAATTTGTTCACAATGATCAAACATTTATGAGCATAAACAAAGGTGCAGTCAAACAGATTATACCAATACCAAAGAAATCGTTCACCGGCATGAGCATAGAGTTAGTGAATCAAATACCATTCATATGAAGCAACACAAAGTTTGGAGTATGAGACAGCATATGGGAAACCGCACATCAAAGAGCTTTCAGGAACATCTGATCCATCAAGTGAAGAAAATACTCATGGCATTAGAACATGTTAAAATTGGCAACTAGGGCCAAACTCCAGCTGGGTCAGCTTTTTATGGCAGCTGATATTTTTATTGGATCCCTCTCATCGAGAGGTATAAGATTGATCTAAAGATCATTCGATTCCGATAAGTATTTATGGAGATGTGAATTTATTTTGATCATGGAATTATTATCAAGCCGACTAGCAACTTAAATAGGCTCTAGAAGCCCAAACGTCATGTCTATTCAACCTATACGTTTTTGGTATAAATAGAAGAGGATTTGATGTCATTTGGAAGACACATTCTTCATGTGATCTCCTCCTCTCAACGTCTTGGGTTTTTGGTTAAGGAGGGGCACTAAGAAGAATATGTTGGCCTTGTATGATGCCCTCGTTGCTGTACGTTGCCCTAGTTGTTGTACATTACCCTAGCCGCAAGTCAGATGTGCCCTAGCCGCAGGTCAGATGTGCCCTAGCCGCAGGTCAAGGGAAGACTCCTATCCTTTGCTTAAAGGAGTTCCAATAAACAGTCAACATGATGCCCTAATCTGTTGACAAGTATTGGCCTAATCCACTGTACAAGGAGACTCTCAGATGCAACAAAAGGAGACTTTAATTCGTGGTTAAGGAGAGGCCTAACCTGCAATAAATGGAGGACTGATACACAGCAGAAGAGGCTCTTATATCCACATCACCAAAGCCCTAATTCGTTATCATAAGAAGGCTCCTAAACCGCAGTCTAGAAGTGAACCTTAGCCACAGCTAAAGAACACCTGGCCGCAGATATAACAAGCCCAAATTCACAGCTAAGGAGAGACCTTCAGCCACGGAAAAATGAGTCATAACACAACAAGAAGAAGCCTGAAACAAGCATGAATTGCTAAAGGTAACAACACAGAGATAGAGGTTGTTCCTAGGCTTGGGTCAAGGACTGTTCGCAAGGAAAAGGAGCTACAGCATATTACACTGTTGTGTTGATGGTTATTGGAAGTTGTTTGGTGGAAGACCGTAAGCCTATCTTGCTACCACACCAACGTCAAAGGGCAGCATGATAAACAACAGTGATAGAATGGCATACCTGTAGCAGCCCTATCACAATGAACAGCAATGATAGAATGCCATCTATTAGAACAGCAGCATGATGATGATGCACATTAGTATGGGCAACATGATGATGGATAAGATCATGGACATGGGCAGCGTGAAGTTGAATGAGATCATGAACATGAAGGGCAGCATGATGATGGATAAGATCATGGACATGAGCAGCATGATTAGTGCAGCATGGTGTAGTATGCAATGGTACAGCAAGAGAACCAGACGCAGCACGACGATAGGTGAAGGAGTCACCTTGGAGAATCAGTTGAAGAAGAATGTCTTCAACTGATCTCACCGTTATACGAAATGATCTATGCTAGATCTAGATAAGTCATAGTGTTGACTTTTGTTGTAAATGTACTCTCTCTCTCTCTTTCTCTACTGAACTTTGAAGAACATAAAAGAAGAATTGATCAAGGGTTTCCCCACATTGTGGGGTTTGTCCCTGGCTAGCGCCACATCTTGTGTCCTCTTGTCTTGGCTTGTCTTCTGCAATTTATATTTATGTTCTATCTGCAGTTTACTTTAATGCTGATGTGATTGCTAACTGTGAAAATTCAAATAAATTGCTCTAGCATAGAACATACCTAAAATTAACATGGTATCAAAGTTGAGGTGAAGACAATGCCCAAGCAAGAGTGAAAGAGCAATCACCAAAGATAGTTGGGACAAGACAAAAGGATCAATGGGATCATTATCCCTCTTCTAATTCACTAAGGGTGAAATCGAAGCAGAGAATATTATCAGAATGGCACAGCAAAAATTTCTGATGGCCTACCTAAAGATCACTTCATTGGGAAGTTCGGATCTAAGGATGGAAGGAAAGACAAATGCCTTGGTTACAATAAGTTCGGCCATTATGCGAGGAGTGTCTGAAGGACAAGGACACATCTCTTGTTGAAGATAATAATCATTCCAGGGACATCTTCAATGATCAGAGGAATGATAAGTAATGCAGGTCATCAAGGAAATGGTCGACTCTTCAAAGAAAGCAAGGAACCTCAAAATCTCTTTTAAGTACCTAAACGCAAGAAGAACTTGGTGTCCATTTCAGGAATGGAAATCGAAGGTTTTAAGGTGGCATTCGTCAATGGAAAGGTACGTGTTTGAAAATAGATTTTTCAAAGATGTTTTTGAGTTCAGGGTTGTATTAAATTACAGGAAGTCCACTAGGAACCATGTCCATTGACTCAGCATCAGAGGTCTGTGAGTCAGATGGTGACTGGGATGCTTGAATTCAAAAAGAGCATGAAGGTACATGTCTGAGCTGTACCGAAGGAAAATCTTACAAGGGGACCATTCCCCTCATGTAGCAGGTCCACAGGTTTGGAACAAACCGTGGAGTTTGAGATTCATGAACGGGAATCTCATGTATACAAATGGAAGAAAGCCCTCTATGGCTTGAAGCAAAACACCCCGGGCGTAATATGAGAGGATTGATAGCTGCTTGATGAAGCTGAGATTCACTAGGAGTGAAACCAATCCAAACCATTACCCAAAGGTTGTGGATGATAGACCTCTCATACTGGCACCTTATGCGAACGAACTATTTCTGACAGGTGCAGACCCTCTCATTTGCAGAAGTAAAAGGGAGTTGGATTCCGAACATATGTTTTGCAGTAGCATGGTGAGCTCATATTTGGTTGAGCCTCACTGGATTGGTGCCAAGAATCTTCTGAGATATCTATGGGGCACAATCTCTCATGGATTGAGATACACTACCGGAAATGTGAAAACTGCATGATTATTCGAATGCTGACTAGGCAAGCAGTGTGGAGGATCACTAGAGCACTTTTCAGTGCTAGTTCTCTCTAGATTTTGCTTTGATATCGTGGATGAGCAGGAAGCAAAAGTCGGCTATTATAAGTACCGCCGAGACCGGATACATAACTACGAGTATGACCTTGTATGAAGTTGCCTGGTTGTGGAAACTCTTCAGTGAATACACATAATGAATACCACTGTGATTCTCTATGACAACCAGAGGTGGGATTCGATTATAGAGGAATCCCGTATTCGATGATTGCTCCAGCAGATAAACATCAGATGCTACCTTATCTGGGATATGGTAAGTCGATAAGCAAGGAGGCTCCATCGCATTGAGATTGATGTACAGATCGCTGACATTTTTACAAGACCCCGAGGAAAGATCAAATCTGTGATTTTCCCGTACGACTTGGAGTCGTCGAGAGATCCTTGCAAAAGGGTCCTGCGTGTTGCATACATTGAGCTCTGGGAGCTCTGTGGGCTTGTGATTCTTACTGGAGCAACATACGGCCACAAGGTGACTCACCCTCCCCTGGTGGTGCACACTGGAACAAGATGATTCGCTCTCTTGGGGGGCAAGATCACTCGCTCTCTTGTGGGACAGGATGATTCGCTCTCCTATGTAGCAAGATGATTAGTTCTCCTGTGAGGTCTGGATGATGTGTTCTCCATGACAAAATGTAGTAGGATGATTAGTTCTTCTATGAGGTCTCGATGATGTGTTTTCCATGACAAATGTAGCAGGATGATTAGTTCTCCTGTGAGGTCTGGATGATGTGTTCTCCATGACAATTGTAGCAGGATGATTAGTTCTCTTGTGAGGACGGGATTGATTAAGTTCTCTTGTCGAGGCATCCTACCCATGGAGTCAGGGACTCATGGGAAGTACCTCTCATCTAATCAATGAGCAGGGAAATGAAAATAGGGACCATAGTAGTACCGATGGACGAAAAGTTGTATCTACCGTACTCCCTACGATAGGATGACCTTCATTGATCTGGGATCAATGATACTAGTCTGGGACCAGTGGTAGGAGTTGTACATACTATGACACTGACTTCAAGTCAGTTGAGACTAGTCTAGGACCAGTGGTACATACTCTGAGACTGACCTTGGGTCAGTGCAGGACTGATCTGGGACCAGTGAGAGTGGTACATACTATGACGCTGACTTCGGTTTAGTTGAGACTGGTCTGGGACCAGTCGTACACTCTCTGAAACTGATGATACTGGTCTGGGACCAGTGGAAGGAGTGGTACCCACTATGACACTTTGGGTCGGTTGAGACTGGTTTGGGACTAGTGGTACGCACTCTGAGACTGACTTTAGGTCAGTGGAGAATGGTATGAGACATTTTCGATCAATTCTTCTTCTTCATAGTTCAGCAGAGCCAGTAGAGCTGAGCAGAGCTGAGCTGAGCAGAGCAGAACAGAGCCAGCAGAGCAAAGCAGAGCCAGCAGAGCTGAGCAGAGCAGAGCAGAGACAGCAGAGCAATGCAGGGCACTGATGACAGAGATGGTACAGTTAGTCATATGGATCAACGGATGGAGTTCTCCCTAGTTGAGAGGGAGTGTTAAAATTGGCAACTAGGGCCAAACTCCATGTGCGTCAGCTTATTTATGGCAGTTGATATTTATATTGGATCCCTCTCGTCGAGAGGTATAGGATTGATCTAAAGATCATCCGATTTCGATAAGTAATAATGGAGATATGAATTTATTTTAATTATGGAATTATTATCAAGCCAACCAGCAACTTAATTAGGCTCTAGAAGCCCAAACGTCATGTCTATTCAACCTATACGTTTTTGGTATAAATAAAAGAGGATTTGATCTCATTTGGAAGACACATTCTTCATGTGATCTCCTCCTCTCCACGTCTTGGGTTTTTGGTGAAGGAGGGACACTAAGAAGAATACGTTGGCCTTGTATGATGCCCTAGTTGTTGTACGTTGCCCTAGCCGCAGGTCAAGGGAAGGCTCCTATCCTCTGCTCAAAAGAGTTCCAATAAACAGTCAATATGATGCCCTAATCTGCTAACAAGTATTGCCCTAATCTGTTGTACAAGGAGACTCTCAGATGCAACAAAAGGAGACTTTAATTTATGGTTAAGGAGAGGCCTAACCCGCAGTAAATGGAGGATTGATACGCAGCAGAGGAGGCTCTTATATCCACATCACCAAAGCCCTAATCCTTTATCATAAGAAGGCTCCTAAATCGCAGTCTAGAAGTGAACCTTAGCTGCAACTAAAGAAGACCTGGCCACAGATATAACAAGCCCAAATTCACAGCGAAGGAGAGACCTTCAGCCGTAGCAAAATGAGTCATAACGCAACAAGAAGCTGCCTGAAACAAGCATGAATTGCTAATGGTAACAACACAGAGATAGAGGTTGTTCCTAGGGTTAGGTCAAGGACTGTTTGCAAGGAAAAGGAGCTGCAGCATATTACATTGCTGCGTTGATGGTTATTGGAAGTTGTTTGGTGGAAGACCGTAAGCCTATCTTGCTACCACACTAACGTCAAAGGGCAGCATGATAAATAGCAGTGATAGAATGGCATACTTGTAGCAGCCCTATCACAATGAACAGCAATGATAGAATGCCATCTGTTAGAACAGCAGCATGATGATGATGCACATTAGTATGGACAGCATGATGATGCATAAGATCATGGACATGGGCAGCATGAAGTTGAATGAGATCATGAACATGAAGGACAGCATGATGATGGATAAGATCATGGACATGGGCAGCATGATTAGTGCAGCATGGTGCAGTATGCAATGGTACAGCAAGAGAACCAGATGTGGCACGATGATAGGTGAAGGAGTCACCTTGGAGAATCAGTTGAAGCAGAATGTCTTCATCTAATCTTATCGTTATACGAAATGATCTATGCTAGATCTAGATAAGTCATAGTGTTGACTTCTGTTGTAAATGTACTCTCTCTCTCTCTCTTTCTCTGCTGAACTTTGAAGAACACAAAAGAAGAATTGATCAAGGATTTCTCCACATTGTGGGGTTTGTCCTTGGCTAGCACCACATCTTGTGTCCTCGTCTTGGCTTGTCTTCTGTGATTTATATTTATGTTCTATCTGCAGTTTACTTTAACGCTGATGTAATTGCTAACTGTGAAAATTCAAATAAATTGCTCTAACATAGAACATACCTAAGATTAACAAAATATAAAAGATCTAAAGAATCCAATAGTGGAAACGTACAAATACTCCTTGTATCAATTAGAAGGACACAAATTATCTTATGTATATATATCTCCAAAAGAGTCCCTCTCAAAAGCCCCCTCCACTACAAATGAGGCATGAGGGTATATTTATAGGGTGAGAGTGACTGTTGGCCTACCCTTGACACTTGAACTTCCTCATCACTTTTCATCTACCTGGTTACTTTTCGTATTCCACATGACCTTTCATATTCACAAACATGTTCTATGCTACTGCAGAAGATGGCGATATCTCTCTACCTTCCTTCTGCTTTGGAACTAGCTTGACTTCAATATCTGTTGTTGACCAAGATCATGTATTTCTGCAACAAAGATCCTTTGGGTCATTTTAGTAACAAATAGGCTCAAGTGTCTGCATAAAGGACAGGGACTTGCCTTCACCACTTCAATCCTACACATGTACAAAATCATAAATTAATCATCTAGAAAAAATTTACTTTGATGAAATATAAGATATAAATATCACAATTAATATGAGCCAGAATTCGTGGCCTTGACATCTCTTGCAATTTCATGTTCACAAATCTATGCGTTGATACGTTCCATGTCTTGGCATCAATCGTTTCTTTCCTTGAGTAGTTAGATTATCATTGTTATATCACCTTTCACACTCCTTTTCATCCTCGTCGTACATGTTGGGCATTGTTGCATTGTGTTGTTTTTAAACATTTGCAAAGGTACTAAAAAAATGCCCGGTTGAGGCCTATATTTATAGTCTTACGTCGTGCATGTGGGGTCGCATGGGTCGCAAGGCCTGATATAGGTTAGTGTGCGACCTTTGTGACCCGTGCGACCTTGCAACTTGTGCGACCTATGCGACCTTTGCAAGTCGCGGAGTCGCATAGTCGCACGAGGGATTGACGGTAATGAAGGCGACTTTGTGACTTGGAAGGTCGCGGGATCGCGGGGTCGCATGATAGATGAGCGGTTGGAGGTGCGACTATGCGACCTTGCGACCTATGCGACCTACGATCTATGCCACATGCGACCTATGCCACCTATGTGATCTTTGTGACCTATGCCACCTGCGACCTTTGCGTGTTGGACACAAATTGTCATTGATGTCAATATGGTAATATTCGAGGAGCAAACGGAGCCAAGAGGAGCAACCAGAGCCAAGAGGAGCAGACAGAGCCACCAAAGGAGCTAACAAAGCACAGAGTAGACAGAGCCACCAGAGGAGCTAACAGAGCACGAAGCAAACAAAGCCATCGGGAGGATTATAGTTATATGCAGGCGGAATACACCATCGGGAGAAGAACTCAGATATATATATATATATATATGCATGCATTTAAACAGCGTTCGAGAGCCATATATGCCAAAGGAATAAACTATCGGGAGCACATATCATATATATGCCACAACCCATCTATATATGCATTAACAGCTATCGAAGCAACAATGCCAAAGGAAGAACTATCGAAGGAGTAGAGCTATCGCATATGCCAAGAGTAAGGTGCATAAGCGAAGGAGCATATAAACAGAGTTAAAACAGCGAAGCAATATGTATATATAAAGTTAAAGGAGCGGAGTATATTGATTGCGATAATACATGCGAACCCGCGGCCTTATTATATCGCGCCTATTGTAATATTACATCCGTCGCTATATCGCAAGCCGTAAAGCCTTGCCACATGAAAGCACTGATTGTGATAGAGCTATGGACCGGACGGACCTATTATAAACAGTTTAATATAATATCACATCCGGTATCGGCCATCAGCCATCGGCAATTTTTTAGGCTCGAATTATAGAAGAACCTCCGAAAGTGGCGATTGCGATAATGTATACGAACCCGATGGTCCTATTATATAGCACCCTATTATTATATCGTGTCCGCAGGAGGATCGGCCTGTCGGCCATCGGCGATGTCATGAGGTCGCTATATAAAGAACTCCTGGAAGCCTTGAGCACCGATTGCAACATACGCTGCAGATCCGATGTAGGAATAGTTGCGAGTGAATTAAAATTGAAGTCCGCCCTTTAGTCTTTTTTACTGTGTTTTTCTCATATTCTCTGTGTAATTAAACATTTGGCTTGCGCGGGGTGATTTAGGCTGAAAGGCTTATAATAACTGTTCCGATGGTTCAAGAGGCTAAACGTCAGTTAAATGGGGTGAATCATGGCAATAGTGATTGCGATTGGGACACAACATCTCCGTTAAACTGAAACACAACAAACAAACAAACAAAAAAACCCTGTGTATGTCCATAATGATTGGAAAAATGAACGTTGTTACGGTGTAACGCATAACATGATTTCTCTGTGTTTTCCTTTGGACCTCTCTTATGAATTTACGTTTCCATGGACTATCAGTGAACTCGAACAGCTCAGAGGAAGCCGAAGGATCAAGCGAGGCAGAGGAATCTACAGCGACCAAGGAGGAAGCCAAAAACGCGGTGGAAAGTGGAAACGAACAGTCAGAGGTGTCTGAAATACATAAAAACAGAAAAGCAAGGAAAGTGTTGTTGATGAATGCATAATTTGTAAGAGAGGAAACCGAAGAACAGGCAAGAGGCAGGAGAGACCAAAGAAGCAAGTGAACTGGAGAAAGGCATAAGCTCAGCAGGGTTGGGTGCAGAAAACTGCAACAAAACAGTTGATACCAGGTTTGGGTTGGAGCCCAAGAGGTTGGAGCCTCTGAACTAAACAGGATTGAAATCCTTGGGAGTTGGTGCTCCTAAGTGCAGAACTATTGCTAGACAAAGTTGGTGCTTTGGAGGTTGGAGCCTCACTGAAGTCCAAGTTGGAGCTTGGCAACTAATTGCAACCAGTTTTATATATATATATATATATATATTATATGTATTTATTTCATTGCATTGTCTTTGTGTTAATAAAAGCATTAATTCCAGTTGTTTATTTCTGTGTTTCATATATATATATGTGTGTGTGTGTGTGTGTGTGTGTGTGTGTGTGTGCTTTTGGTAACAACAAGAACAACAAAAAAAGAAATACTAATTCACCCCCCCTTAGTATTTCCAAAATTACGACCTACAATCTATGCGACCTGCGACCTATGCGGCCTACTACTTGTGCGACCTTTGCGAGTCGTGGATTCGCATAGTCGCACGAGGGACTGACGGCAATGAAGGCAACTTTGCGACTTTGCAACTCGGAAGGTCGCAGGGTCGCAAGGTCGCATGATAGTTAAGCAGTTGGAGGTGTGACTACGCAACCTTGCGACCTATGTGACCTGCGCCCTGTGCGACCTGCGACCTGTGCGACCTTGCGACTTGTGCGATCTTTGCAACGTATGCAACCTGCGACCTGTGACCTGTGCGACCTTTGCGACTTGTGCGACTTGGTTTGGCTTATAAAAGAGACGTGAGTCTTTTCTAGACTTTTCTGGGGTTTCCCAGCTTCCGAATAGACTCTAAGGATGGGTGGTAGCTACGGAAAAGGTGGAGGGGCTCCAAAATTTAGAAGAGTTTGAAAATTTTGGAAGAGTTGTTGCAGAGGCTACAACATGGTGCGAGTCAAGCTCTCAAGATTAGTTGCTTCTTTCTCCTTGGCCTTACTTGTGGAGGCATGAGACCTTTTACTCGTGTCTTTGAAGTCATTTGTTGGTTCATCATATGCGATCACACCAATCGCACGCAAGTCCTTTTCAACTGTGATCGCTTCTTCGTAAATTTTAGCTAATGTTGGTTTTGCAGTTCTTTTCACGAACTGCACAATGCTCATTGGTAAGGCAAATGTGTAATAATCAATGGTGATGCAGTCATGAGGTTTTGTGTCTGCCGGAAATCTATTCAAGATACGGTTAAACCTCTGATTGAAATATTTCACTTTCTCTATCTGCTCCATCTTAAGATTACCGAGCTCTCTTAAAAGCATGGCACGAGTTTTATCATCAACAAATTTCTCAAGAAACAGTTTCTTAAAACCCCTCCAATTTTGGATTGAGTTCAGAAGAAGGTTGTGATACCATACAGTTGGTCTGCCATCTAAGGTACACAGAAAAAGTCTAAATGCAACATCATCATAACATACCTCAAGCATTTGTAGATGCAGGTAAAAGTTGTCCAGATGGTCCTCCGCCTTCACTGCTTTGTCAGGGTCATACTTTGTTAACGGCTTCTTTGGGTGCCTCAGCATCTTGTGTAACACACCTGGCAGTGCAAGTGGGCCTAATTCATCCAATCCAAATCTTGGTCCGCCATGTCTTCGTCACTGTTTTCCCCCTCTTTGGCAAAATCTGATTGGTCTTCTTCTTCTTCACCACCAAACCCATGGAAAGTATCGTCCGAGAGTACCACGTTATCACCGTCACCACCGTTGAAAGAAGGAGGTTGATATGGTTTTTATGCGTTCTCTTCAGAGTCTAAACTCTTCAAGGGTGGCAAGAACCAAATCTTCAAGTGTTGAAACCACAATCCCAGTGGGGGTGGTTGGGTTCTTCTTTAGAAAATATGGAAGATTATATACTTCGGGTATCAATCCAATAGCTCTTGCAAACCTACGGGTGATAGGGTGAATGGCCCGAATCTGGTCGTAAGAGATCTCACAAATTTGTCCAATATCACGCTGAGAAGAATCACCAACTTCAGGAATATGAGCAGGGGAGGTGTTGGGAATATTGTTGCCTTGACTGGAAGTAGGATTTGGGTGGGTGAGGTTATCAGCCATAAAAATCTGGTTTCCCTCCTTATAACGCAATAAACGTTGACGGTGTTGGACCTGCCAACATTCAAGGGGTCTCCCCGATATCTGGTCCCAATTAGACCTCACACTGTTTGGGATAGAAGCTCCATCCGGAATATGGCCCAGTTGTCGGTTTCTTAAAGATTTGCCTTGGCTCTAACTGTCAGCAAGAGAGAGGGATGCAAATGTGCCTTTGAAAAGCAAGTGAGTGTGCCTAGTGAGTGTTCTGTTGTAAGTGCGTCAAGGTTCTTCTACTGCGGAAGGAGAAAAGAAAGTGAGCCTCTAAGAGAGAGGTAATAGTACCACCCTAGTAGATACTAGAGACACACGTAACCAAGAAGGATCTATCTAACATCCAGCGAAATAGTCCACAAAGATGTGACGGTCATTACAACTAATCAACGAGAGAGATCTGTTTAATATCCAGAAAGTAAGTCCACAAGGATGTGACAACATAAGTACTAAAATAACAAAAATAGTTCAACTACTTTAGCACAGATGAAAGCAAACATGAATTACAAACATCCACGGAATATTCTTACAAATATTCATAATCCATGCATGAAGAACGTGTTGGTCGTGAGGCTTCTGATATTAAGTAAAATTTCCAAGACACGTGTATACAATGAACACCACTAGCTCCAATAGTGGAGTGTTGGAGCCACTCCTTGCTCCCCAAAAGAACTAGCTTGTCTCTCTAATGCCTTGCGAGAGTAGCCAAGGTGAAAAGTCATTTGCTCATACAATGAGGGTGTATATATAACCAATGAGGTGATGCTTCACCTTCCTTATGACTCTTTGACTACCTTTATGACTGTGTGACTTCCTATGACTTTTCGACTTTAGATGACTCTTCATATTCTATATGTGTCCTTTGGACTTCCACTTTACGATATATTTTGAATAGATAATTACATAATCCACAATAATGATGTGGCACATGACAATTCATGACATGAGACTACAGACATGGACTGCTTAATGACATGACATGACACTGCGGACATGGACTGCTTAATGACATGATAATGTCAAGACATTTATGCAACTACTTGCTACATGTCTTCTTGAGGATGCTCTTCTATCCACCTCCTTATGGCTAGAGGTAAGGAGTCTTCAATGATATCAAGTCTTCAGTTGTGGTCGCGAACTTGTGTCCCTTTCGTCTTCTCTTGATTGATTAGCTTGTATAATTAGCTACAAAGATGTCTTTCAGCATGTTTCCCTTCTCCATCTCCTTCTTCATCATCCTGTCATGGTATAATAGATATAATAGAGTACTTGCATCTGCAATTCACTCATGACGAGACGATATCAGTCTGATAAACCCCTAGCCTAAGATGGTACATGTTGATTCACTGACTAAGTCGGAACCGAGTTGCAGGTTGAAGGAGAGGTTCAGTAACTGCGCAACTGCACAGCTCAGGAAGTTAGTGAAGCTTGAGCCTTGAGATTGCGCAATGCGCAGTTCAGGCTGGACTGAGGAAGGAAACTACGCAGTCTGGGAGGTCAGTGTGACAAGCTGAGGGGATGGGCATTAGTTCAGCCTATTGTGCAATTCTGGAAGGCAAAGGAGGTTGGGTGACTATGCAATTGTGCAACTCAGGAGCTCAAGGGTTGAGCTTGAGCTCAAAGATTGCGCAATGCGCAGTTAACGCCACGCTGGAGCACTGGATTGTGCAATTCTAGGGGCCAAGGTCTAGGCTTGAGCACTCGAACTGTGTAGTGCGCAGTCTTGGGAGGCAAGAACTACGCATTGCGCAGTGTCAAGGGACAAGGTTGGAGCTTGAGGGTTGGAACTGCGCAATGCGCAGTTGGGGAAGGTCAGATGAAGCTAAGTTGTTGGGAAATTTCCGAAATTTGGCTAAGTGTGGGGTCAGTGAATTGATGTGACCAATGACATGACTTGACTGTGACCACACACCTAGAAAACTTGACGACACAACAACATAGATCATCCTTGACACATGAACCACGCATTTCCATCAGTGCGACAACTTTGTGATGGCTTACAACAAGTGCGACACCAAAGATACACTTTGTGACAACCGTGACGACACTTGTGCGACAGTGCTTAAAACTTTGGGAATGAGTGTGACGGATGTTTACATGGTTAGATCAACTCATTCACACAAAGATAACCCCCTGAAATCACCAAAACAAGCTTATATACATTGTGCGATAGCTAACATGCGAAAGACGACAATTTGCCTTTCTCACAAAAGGGACCAAAACACTTAGAAGAAACACATGGAATGGATTTCAATGTTTGCGACGACACTATACAAGACCAAGGTAGGCTTCGAGATTTGGTGCAAGCCAAAATTTTGGAGGGTGTTGTAGCAGCGACAAAAAAAACTTGGACATCATAGGGTTTGATCTTTTAGATTTCTAAAGTATACCAAGATATCCAGATCAGCTCCCTAATCCAAGGTAGGACAAGCACATTTCAAAGTTCCATGGACATTGATTTAGTTCTCAATGTTGTCTATAAGGATGTCATGATGAAAATGTTTGTACTTAACTTAGAAGATAATGCAAATGAATGATTTAATGATTGTAGCCCAAAGGAAATATCTTCCATTATAGCTTTAACTAAAGCATTTCACAAGTTTTGGGATCTTGGTTATGAAAAAGAATAACAAGTCGAAGATCCAGGTGATAAGTCACGTGATGTCCATGTTGATTTGTGTAGTTTGGGAGGTACTCCCACAACCCTAGGGTACTGAGTTTGGGAGAAGTTGACCCACAAAAGGGCTTTGTGGGCAGTGTACCCAAGCAATGGGTTTTGTACCCAAAGTTGTGGGAACAAAACCAAGTGCAGAAATTGATGATTTATTCATTGAGAGCATGTGGAGCACTCTTGAAGGGCTAACGGGCACCAAAGGTTTCAATGATGTGGCATTGGATGAATGAAAGAAATTGTTGTCTTATGTTTTTATGGTGTTTAAACAAATTGTCTAGGTCAACTTTGATGAAATGGTGTGACCCTTGGTGGCTAATGAAACCCATCAAGAACACCATAAAAAGAAGGCTAGGTTAAGCTCATTCTCATCCATCCAAGTGCATTCATTCAAGTGGAGAGAGAAACCTGAGGAGCCACAGACCTAAGAAGTCAAGCTAGTGTGTGAAGAAGGACAAATTTACCTCTGTTTTCTTATGTCTGGTTTGGCCGAGTAAGAGAAATCTGTTCGACAAGTTATTTGGCAGAATTTTGGGCATGCATATGTGGTAAACCTTTGTGTTTTTAGGTCGCAGTTTTCTGTCCTCTAGAGAAGGGTCGAGACCCCTGTAACAGAAGTTTAGGAGGGTGTTTAAGGGAGTTGTGAGCCTGGTCTGTTGCTGGAAAGAGGGCCACATTATCTTGAGGGACAATGCAGAAAATCCACAACTGGAAGATGAGGTTTACGCTGGTTTTGAGTGGTTGTTAGGGCCGAGATGAGGGCAGGCCTGTGGGTGATAAAGGAGCCCTAAAAGAGGGTTGTAAATCTCAGGATAAGTGCATAGAATCGTGAGCTTGTGAAGGATGAAGCAGACAATAGTTTAAGGTACATAATTTGTCTTTCATGTTGATGAATGCTAGAAGATGGTAGGTCTTTCCTAATGGTGTTTTGGACAGCTGTAAGAAGCCCTAAGTTTTGTCCAATTTAAGGAGGCAAATTGCAGAAGTGTGGGTTGTGTATCAAGCCCTAGTTCAGTCAATTATTGAAATATGTGAGGGCCGAATTATTGTGCCCTAGTTCAGTGATTTACAAGAGGGAAAAATCAGTGATAAGAGGGTTGGTTGTTTGAGCCCTAGTCCTGTGATGTGGAGCAGCATATCAGAGATATGAGGGAAGCTTGATCAAATAGTTGAAGACCCTAGGATTTGGCACTCTTGGAGGAGCAGGAGAGTAGCTAGAGGGCAGTTTGTGTGAGCCTATGATCAATCACTCTTGGAGCAGCAAGAGGGTTGATAGAGGCAGTATTGACAGCTGAAGATGTAAGCATTATGAAGGTGCGTAAGTCTTGTGAGCAGCAGAATAGGTGGCAGTGGACCTGCCAATCGTGTTCAAGGTACGTGGACAGAAAGGGCTGAGTAAACTGCTCCTTCAGCAAGTCAATTGTATTTTGTTGAGGGCAAGATTGGTCATCATAGTTGTTGACTCCAAGCCCTAGTCATTCTTGTATCATGGTTGTATGTAAGAGCCATGATCCTGTTGACGGTGTTGGATGCCACCAACAGTAGAGGGTCTTCCCGGTATGAAGTCCAAACTAGACCTCACACCGTTTGGATTAGGAGCCCCATCCGGATAATAGGCCCGACCACCATTATTCTTAGAGATTTGCCTTGGCTGCAATTAGCAACATAAGAGATTATGCCCAAACTTCGAGATAAGCAATTTGACATTGTGAAGCATACAATTGCAATGTATATATGGTTCTTCCACGAATGGAGTAGAAAGAGTGAGCCTTTAAGAGAAAAGTAATAGTATATTCTAGTAAAGACACACAGAAGCATAGAAAGAATCATTAGTCAACCTGCAAAATCGTTCACAAGATAACAACGATCATAAAAGCAAGTAACAACGCACACTCAATAAGATATATACTAAAGCAAAGGAAATAGTTCATTTTCTCTAGTATGTATGAACACAAACACATACCGCAAACATTAAAAGAATAGTCTTACAACATCCACAATACATGCATCAAAATTCGTCGGCTCAGAGAGCTTCAACTATTAGGTGAAAGTTCCAAGTACACAATTACAATGATGCAGCACTAGCCCCAATAGTGGAACATTAAATCGCCACTTGTGTAACAGTCTTGGTGAAAATTTCATGTAATAAAAATTAAAAATAATAACCACGGATGTATAGGACACTTATTCCATGTTGAATGTTGGGCAAGACATCCTAGCGAGTGTTCATTTGGTTGTTTATGGCTAAGGAAATTGGCAAAGGCAATGGCTAAGGCTTTGGAAAGGCAAAATGGCATTTTTGGCACAATTATTTATGAAAATAATGGAAATTAGGAGAAAAATGAGGTGAAAGGTCACAGATTGCATGTGAGGAAGAAAATGAAAGAAAATAATGGAAAATGAAGAAAATAGAGGCCTCATCCATAAAAAGGCTTCTAAGGATCAATTGGTAACCTTTTGTCAGTTTAGCTTTGGAGCTCTTTTATTATTCTCTCTCTCACACACACACTCTTGGACACTTAGAGTCTCTTAGGGCACATAGGCATTGGAGCAAGAAAGGAAAACAAAGGCAAGACGAAGCAAAGATCAAGTAGGGAAAGGCGGGATCAAGCAGCTACAACAGGCTTCATTGCAGGTATCGACTTGCATGTGTATTTTCCTTGCTAGATTTGGCATGCAAGGGATTGCATGTGTTTCTTTTCTACCATGGCATGGGTTTTGCCAAGTGTGACAATGTTTTCAGCCTTGCCATTTCCTGATAGCTTTGATGAGATGGGTTCTCTCATTCTATTTATGTGGGATGGTCGGATTGGATTCGAAGCTAAGTGAAGCGGATCTCCGAATTGACAAACACATGGTCTAAGAGATCCCCGAACCAGACTATGGATCATGTAGCCACTGGCCTACTAACCCCTAAACCAAACTGTGGGTTGCGGTAAAGCCAAATTATGCGCCTCGATGGGCCTAGGAATCCTTGTCAATGAATTGCGGGATATACAGTAAAGCCAAGAGGTGGATTTTCTCTCTGTTGGGCCTAGTGATCCCGGGATGGGATGCACGATAAAGGCTGAGAGGTTAGGAGGCACTCAAATTCCTCACGGTGTAGGCGGAGAACTCTGGTGGCATCCATGTTCATTGGTGTTTTTGATGTGTTCTATGAGTCCCACATTCATGCTTAGAATATGGCACGAGGTGATTGGCTGAAGAAAGACTTGGCTCAGTCAATCTATGGTCGGGCGGAACGTGGTAGTCCCATCACCGGTTGGTTCACTGCATTGATTAATGAGAAATTCATTCCATTGATTTTCATGTGTAAATTTATTGGTGTATATATGGATTTTGATGGCTAATATGTTTATTGTATTTATGTTCCTATTATGTTAATTATATGCACATTTTATGACAGTAGCTATGTATGGCTCTCAGTATGTTTTTACTTGTATATGAATGGATAATGTGTTTATGACCTAGTAGATGAATATGCAGAAAATGACATGAGAAAACAATGGTTTATAGCAATTCTCAGATAAGTATGAGATCCCTACACTTAATTTTGTTGTTTACACCTGTAGGTTACATGTCGATGATATGTTTGACGAAATGCCTATCATGGCTAGTAGGGGTCTGGTTAAGGTTTTGTTGAGCTTATTGCTTTTGCATCATTGTTTCCATGTACTTTTATTGATTTCAAGCTTTCATTCTATTCTAAGCAATGGCCTGGACTCTGGACTTGAAAAAGTGGCTTAAATCCTGGAGTCGTTGGCACAGAACTAGCAAGTTTGGTCCATCGTCGCTAGCACGCAGGCCTATGAGATCGACTTTAGGTCTCTAGTCGCTCCCTTGCCCATAGCATGAGAGCGACTATGGCCTTAGAGGTCGAGAACAGTAGTGGGACCCAGGGACAGGCTGTCTGAGTGGCTAACTTGTCTTCTGAGGGTTCTGTTGATGATGTCGGATGACAATGTGCCATGTTCATCGATTCCACTTCCTTAAGGTCACCTAGGAGGTCGAATCTGATCATAGTAGCCTCTCGTCTCATGTTTACCCAAGATGGCACAGTTACTTGGGTGATGAGGGAGGAGGGTATTACAGAGTGGTATCAAAGCATGGTTCAACTCTCAGACTGGATGGGTTGAATGTGTTAGTAATACATGCATTATAGTTGCATGTGTGTCTCTTATACTTATATACTTGTTGCAATTGTTTGATGTTGGACTAGGGTTGTAGTATGGTTATCATGGAGAATTTGATGTTGATTTTGTGAAGAGTATTTGACATGAGTATGTGACTGACTGTATATGGTTATTTGTCGCTTACATGTTGATTTTATGTCACCTACTTACATCCTTGTATGTTAAGTTACATTTTGAATATTTTGATTACATGTATCAGTCTTGTAGGTTGATTGCAAGAACTGATCGATTATGTTCGACTACATGCATTTGTAGTTGGCTAGACATTGCTTATGCATATTGTCAGTTGCATGTAGCAATGTGTATAATGGAGTAATGGTTGTTGTCATGCATGAGGTCATAGCATGCATTGTTGATATGGCCTTGCGTTGAGGACTGGATCCTAACTAGAGTGATGATTATGTGTTGATACAATTACTTGCAAATGTCTATTCGCAGTTATGATTATGTTATACATGTATCACACTGATTTAGTGATCTTGCAGACAAGGTATCCTCCCCAAGCTATACTAAGGTACATTGGTTTATGGTGATTTGGTTTATCTGACATATTATGCATTGCAGGAAGAGAAAGATCAAATGGCTAGCAAGGTGGTAGATTACATAGAATCTCCCTATGCATCAGATGAGCAGCGTGATTTGGGGCATACTTCTGATTTGGCCAATACATTGAGAAGCTTGAAGGAAGAGATAAAGAGTTGTAAGGCAAATAATGGTCGAATCATAAAAGCACAAGAGAAGCAAGCAAAGGTCAATGCTATACTTCTTCAGAGTTTGTCAGAACTACAGCGACAAGGGCCGCTTTGGATCAACCACGAACATGAGGGTGGGACTAATGGAGCATATGGCAGTAGATCTCCTGGTAGACACAAGTCGGATAGATCTGACATAGTGAGAGATGGCAGGTTGTTGGACACCCAAAAAAGGAGGGGTGATGAGTACAGCGATTATTTTAGTTTTGGTTCTGATAGACATCATGATTGTCATCGTTATCATCCTTACAGGAGGAATGATAGGGGATACTTACCAAATGAATTCAAGAAAGCAAAGCCACCTACTTTTGATGGAGATGTGAAGAAGCCAAAAGATGCAGAGGCTTGGAACTTGGAATGAACAAATTCTTTGAGTTGCATGAGTACACAGATAACATGAAGGCTAGAATAGTATCTTTAGCTTGAAAGGTAAAGCAAACATCTGGTGGGAAGATGTGAAGCGGGTTAGAGACATCAGGACAAATGACTTGAGTTGGCGAGAATTCAAGAGGCTTTTCAGGAAGTAGTACTTGTCAAAAAGGTACTACGACAGTAAGGCTAAGAAATTCTATGAGTTAAAGATGGGATCAAAGACAGATGAAGAGTACACGACCAAGTTTCTGGAACTATTGAGGTATGTACCGTATCTTACTGATGATAAGGCTAAAGTTCAAAGATTTGTCAGTGGTTTGCTATTAGTATTTAGCGATCGGATTGAGTATGATGAGCCTCGGTCACTTGAGGAAGTTATTGGGAAACTGAAGCATTGATATGAGCAATCAAAGCGTAAGAATGAATCTCAACATGGATGGAAGGGAAAAGAAAAAGGTAGAGGTAAATGGCAGCCTACGAGGACAAGGCCTCAACATGCAAGTGGGAAAGAAAATGTGGCTCCGCATAAGAGATTTAATGCAACTAGACAAGAACATGGGTCACAACAGTAGCAGCAGCAACATAGAGGTGAGGGCACTAGTCGGTTGGAGTGTTAAACATGTGTTGAGGAACACCTTAGGAGAGATTGTCTACGGCACCATGGTGGAAGGCCTAAGATATACAGTACACAGGAGGCACAGACTGTTGGGGATGTTGGTCAGAGTATTCCACGTATCTATGCAACAGAACACCATGCATCTATCATTGAGATGGACAGTAGGCTTTGTGATCAAATTATTTCTATTTTGATTGACCCTCGATCTAATTATAGCTATGTTAGTCCTGACTTGGCAGATAAGTGTGGCTTGAATAAGGTGTTGCATGCAGAGTCTTGGTTAGTGCAGTTGACTACAGGTCCAAAGAAACGAGTGCATCATTGGGTAAAAGCTTGTGCATTTGAATTAAATTGTATGCCTACAGCAGCACATTTAAATGTATCACTGTTGGGTTCATACAGTATGTTATTGGGCATGGATTGGTTGTATCTACGTAGAACCAAGGTAGACTATTATGATAAATCTATTGAGTGTGTGATGACAATGGAGAACCAAGAGTCTTGTAAGGTAAGAAGAAAGCCACATCAGTTAGGATTTTGACAAGCTATGCAAGCAAAGTGTAGCCCCAAGAAAGGGTGCAAGCTATTTGCAGTACACATTTCTAGTGATAAGGGTAAGGAGGTTGAGGATGTGAACGTGTTGAATAGATATCCAGTGTTGCAGCAATTTCAGGATGTATTCCTTGAGGATATTACAAAGTTGCCACCTCACAGGGAGGTAGACTTTTCGATTGAGTTAGTGCCAGGGGCAGCTCCAGCATCGAAAGCACCTTACAAGATGAGCACATCTGAGTTGGTTGAGTTAAAATTGCAGTTGAAGGAAATGTTGGACAGGAGATACATTAAGCCAAGTGTATCACCTTGGGGGCGCACCGGTCTTGTTTGTGAAAAAGAAAGATGGTACTCTCAGATTATGCATTGATTATAGGCAGTTGAACAAAGTGACTATCAAAAACACGTACCCTTTGGCGAAGATTGATGACTTGTTCGATCAGCTGAAAGGAGCAGCAGTGTTCTCGAAAATTGACTTAAGATCCGAATACCATCAGGTATGCATCAAAGAGGACATTTACAAGACTACGTCCAGGACCAGGTATGGGCATTATGAGTTTGTTGTTGTTTCATTTGGCTTAACTAATGCTTTAGCTACATTCATGTGTTTTATGAATAGTGTGTTGCATCCATATTTGGATAAGTTTGATATTGTTGTTCATTGATGATATACTGGTATTCTATTGAAAAAATGAGGAAGAGCACGTCGAGCACTTAGCAGCAGTGTTGAGATTGTTGAGAGAGCATCAGTCGTACACTAAGCTCAACAAGTGTAGTTTCTTTCAGAATGAGGTGCACTATTTGGGGCATGTAGTCTCCAAGGAGGGCATTGCAGTAGATCCAGAGAAGATAAGGGCCATCATGGAGTGGGTAGCTCCTAAGAATGTGGATGAGGTGAGATATTTCATGGGTCTAGTAGGGTATTATAGGAGGTTCATCAGGAACTTCTCACAGATTGCTTATCCCATTACATCATTAAAAAGGAAAGGTAAGAAGTTCGAATGGACAAAGGAGTGTGAAGTTAGCTTTGAGCAGCTTAAGCAATTGTTGACACATGCACCAGTACTACAGATTGCAGATCCGAACAAAGAGTTTGTAATATGCACAGATGCTTGCAAGAGAGGACTTGGTGGAGTCCTTATGCAGGATGGACAGGTGGCATGTTATGAGTCCCAGAAACTAAACGAGCACAAGCAGAACTACCTGACACATGATCTTGAGGTAGCAGCGATTATACATGCACTAAAGATGTGGAGGCACTATCTTCTTGGCAGGTGGTTTGTGCTTATGAGTGATCATATTGAGTTGAAGTATTTGTTTGACTAGCCGAATCTGAACACCAAGCAGGCTAGATGGTTGGCCACGATCAACGATTTTGATTTCGAGATCAGGTACATCAAAGGTAAAGAGAGCAAGGTGGCATATGCTCTCAGGAAACAGGTAACAGTACATGACTCGACAGTTTTGAGCTCCTATGGGACGGACTTAGAAGATAGGATCTTGAGGCAGGACATCAAGATGTTAGGTATATGGAGATTGTGCACAGTTTGCAGCAGGGTGATAGTATCGGTATAGGTACAGGTCATGGTATAGGTACAAGTACATGTGTAGGTACAGGTACATGTAGTGGTACAAGTACAGGTCATGGTACAAGTACATGTGCAGGTACAAATACATGTGCAAGTACAAGTACATGTAGTCGTACAAGTACAGGTGCAAGTGCACAGGGCATGGACTATCATCTTACAATAGATGGATTGGTCAGGTTTTGAGACAAGATATATGTATCGGATAGCAATGAGCTCAAGAAGGTGACATATGTGCCGGATAGCAGTGAGCTCAAGAAGGTGATATATGTACTGAATAGCATGGAGTTTCATGCGAAACCATATTCAAGTCACCCAAGTTATCAGAAGACACTCACAGCAGTGAAGAGATATTATTATTAGCCGAATTTGAAGAGGGATGTAGCAGAGTTTGTGGTTAGATGCTTTGATTGTCAGCGAGTGAAGGCAAAGTGTAAACATTCAGGTGGACTTCTACAGCCGATTGTGATTCCAGAATGGAAATGGGAGGTCATTTCCATGGATTTCATCACAGTGTTGGAAATACTAAGAGGGGGTTGAATCAGTATTTTCTTTCAATTGTTATTATTACCAGTTACATTCTTCACAACTTAATCAGAGAAAGATATAAGAATAATTGTATTGAGTATAAAAGGATAAATACAATGTATGATAATTATTCCCAAGCACCAACTTGGTTTTGATGAGGCTCCGACCTCTAGGGCTTCGACCCTATCTAATCCAGGGCACCTACCTTGTGTTTAGGAGCACCGACTCCAAGGACACCAATCCTGTTGTTCTTAATAGAAAGTATAAATATAACTTACTTGAATGTTCTTATTCCAGAAATACTTGAGATTAACTTCACTTACTTTTCACTGTACCTTGTCCACCACTAGACTTCACTGTTGCTGCAATCTCAGTTCATAAACCATAGCTCAGCTACATAACAAGCTCCAAGCCACTGTACAAATTGGTCATGTCACTTCACTGCATCATAGAGAATCCTCCACTGTCACTACTGTCCGAGAAGAGTGTCCAGGGCTCTATTTGAAATACCTTTCCACAATCTGAGCAATACTGGAGCCAAAAAATCAAAGTTACTGTGCTAATGGAGGCACAGTTATGATCCACTGTGATTAAGTATCCGTCATGATCAAAGTTTCTACACTGCAGTCTAAGCTTGAATAAGATGGTCCACCGCTTAAACCGTATACAGTTCTGTTTTAAGATGATGTCTCTGTCCGCAATCCTTAAATACTTCTCCACAGCGTTTTATAGTCCACAGTTCATTGATTTAATTCGCAGTTGGACAAACCCATAGTTAAGTAGAACCTTGTGAAGTATAAGTGCAAACCCCTTATCCGCACTTCAGTTTTTAGGCACAGCAATCCGCAAATCAGTTCTTAAAGTGGCTAGCTTTGTCCTTAGTTCACAAGATGTGAACTGTATATCCTTATCTTTTCACGCAAAACTGTTATGTACTTCAAAAATGCGGGGTTCCTTCTGTATATATACTTGTTTGCGTATGAAAAATGAAAGGTCGTGTCTCATAGCTAAGCTGACATGAGTTTGACAAGTTCAGGTCGGCTTACTGACCATAATTATACCCTTTTCCTAAAAAATTCATATCTCCTAAAATGTTTGGAGTTTCGGGGCATATGATAGCTCATTAGAAAGCTAAAAGTATGCCCTAAAAATATGGTATGGGTCTCATGATGATATTCTTTCTCTAAGATGGAGAAAAATATTAGTAATGTGATTGATCATCATTAGTGTAGAAATTGAGGTAGGGCAGAGTGACTTTGAGTGTTGGGCTTCTCCATCATTTGGTTCTTTCATTGATTCCACCAAGTCCCTGCCTTCTTCAATATCTTGACATCAATGACAACTAGATTAACACAAAGGGTTGCCGAAAACAGTGAAGCGGCATGATTCCATCATGGTCATGGTGGACAAGTTAACCAAGGTTGCACACTTCATTCCGATGAAGTCTACGTTCTCAGCTAGTGATGTGGCACAGTTGTTCATCAAAAATGTGGTTAGACTACATGGTGTTTTGAAGAAGATTGTGTCAGACAGGGATGCAAAGTTCACTTCCAAGTTTTGGAAGGATTTATTTGCAGGTTTGGGCACAGAGTTGGCCTTTAGCACAGCTTATCATCCGCAGACAAAGAGGGTCAACAGGATATGTGAGGATATGTGAGGATGTATGTGATGCATCAGCAGTAGAAGTGGGAAGAGTATCTCCCTTTGGTAGAGTTCGCATACCACAACGATTATCAAGAGTCACTGAAGATGAGTCCTTTTGAGGCATTGTATGGGTAGAGTTGTAACACTCCCATTAGTTGGTGTGATCCGGTTAGCAAAGTATTGATTGGACCAGATATGTTGGCAGACATGGAACAGGAGATGCAGGTTATAAAGAAAAATCTAAAGGCAACACAAGATAGACAGAAGAGTTATGCAGATAGGAACAGATTGTTCAAGGAGTTCCAGGTTGGGGAACAAGTGTATTGCGCATCAAACCGAAGAAGAGCTCCTTGCGGATTGGATCGTGTGCCAAGTTGGCACCATGGTTTTGTGGACCCTTTAATATCATTGAGAGGATTGGGCCAGTAGCCTATCGACTTGCACTGCTTCCAACAGTGAAAGTCCACGATGTTTTCCATGTATCTTTGCTTAAGAAGTATGTTAAGGATGTTGATCATGTAATTGACTGATCTATATTGCAGGTGGAACCAGATGGAGAATTCCAGCCGGAGCCTCAGTGTATATTACAAAAAAAGGTGTTCATGCTCCAGAACCGAGCAATCAAGCGAAGTTAAAGTGCAATGGAAGCACTTCAAGCCTGATGAAGCTACATGTGAGATGGTGGATCAGATGCAGGCCATGTATCCTTCCTTGTTTGTCGGTTGAGGCAAAGCAGCTTGACATGGTGGTTTGGTATTTGCTTATGGTGGTTTGGTATTTTCTTATGATGGCTTCGTATTTGTTTATGGTGGTTTAGTATATGCTTTATGGTGGTTCAATATATGTTTTATGATGGTTTGATATATACTATATGATGTTTTGATATGTGCTTAGATATGATGACTAGTATATGTTTGATATATGTTTTGGTATATGATTTGGCATATGTTCTGGTATCTATATCTATGGTGATGTTGTTATATGTACCCATGTGGATGGATGTAAATACTGTAACGAGCTATGTTATAAAGCTCCACTATCCAGTATGGGTGTCATGTCATTATGGTTATGATATCATGTTATTAAGCTATCATGTGGTTATGTTATCATCATGTTATGATGTCATGTGGATTAGCAATCAGCAGGATGAACATTGTAAATACCGTAATGAGCTGTGATATAAAAGCTCCACTATGCGATATGTTGTCATGTTTTCATGATTTTCTTCTCTTGAGCATATCTGTCATTGTAAATACTGCATCGAGTTGTGTTAAGAAGCTCCACAAGTAGTATGTCTTCTTTCAGCAGGTTGCTGAGGTATATGAGTGATTGAACACCGAGGTCAGTGTCCCCCAAAGGGGAGGGTTCTGTAATAGCCATGGTAAAAATTTCATGTAATAAAAGTTAAAAACAATAACCTCGGAGGAATGGGACACTTATTCCAAGCTGAATGTTGGCAAAGACATCCTAGGGAGTGTTCATTTGGTTGTTTATGGCTAAGGAAATTGGCAAAGGCAATGACTAAGGCTTTGGAAATGCAAAATGGCATTTTTGGCACAATTATTTATGAAAATAATGAAAATTAGGAGAAAAAAGGAGGTGAAAGGTCACAAGTTGCATGTGAGGAGGAAAATGAATGAAAATAATAGAAAATGAAGAAAATAGAGGCCTCGTCCATAAAAAGGCTTATGAAGATCAGTTGGTAACCTTTTGCCAGTTTAGCTTTGGAGCTCTTTTATTATTCTCTCTCTCTCTCACTCTTGGACACTTAGAGTTTCTTGGAACACTTGGGCATTGGAGCAAGAAAGGAAAAAAAAGGCAAGAGGAAACAAAGATCAAGTAGGGAAAGGCAGGATCAAGCAGCTACAGCAGGCTTCATTGCAAGTATCAACTTGCATGTGTATTTTCCTTGCTAGATTTGGCATGCATGGGATTGCATGTCTTTCTTTTCTACCATGGCATGGGTTTTACCAGGTGTGACAATATTTTCAGCCTAGCCTTGCCATTTCCTGATAGCTTTAATGAGATGGGTTCTCTCATTCGGTTTATGTGGGATGGCCAAATTGGATTCGAAGTTGAGTGGGGTGGATCTCCAAATTGACAAACACATATTCTGAGTGATCCCTAAACCGAACTGTGGATCATGAAGCCACTGGTCCAGTAACCCCTGAACCGAACTATGGGTTGCGGTAAAGCCAAATTGTGTGCCTCAGTGGGCCTAGGAATCCTTGTCAGTGAATGGCGGGATATACGGTAAAGCCAAGAGGTGGATTTTCTCTTTGTTGGGTCTAATGATCCCGAGATGGGATGCATGGTAAAGCCTAGAGAGCATGTCTCGATGTAGGGCCTAGTGATCCCTGGATCGAACTGTGGATGCACGGTAAAGCCTGAGAGACTAGGAGGCACTCAAATTCCACACGGTGTAGGCAGAGAACTCTGGTGGCATCCATGTTGATTGGTGTTTTTGATGTGTTCTATGAGGCCCACATTCATGCTTGGAATATGGCACGGGGGTGATTGGCTAAAGAGAGACTTGGCTCAACCAATCTATGGTCGGGTGTAACATGGTAGTCCCATCACCGGTTGGTTCATTGCATTGATTAATGAAAAATTCATTCCATTGATTTTCATGTGTAAATTTACTAGTGTATATATGGATTTTGATGGCTGATATGTTTATTGTATTTTTGTTCCTATTATGTTGGTTATATGCACATTTTATGACAACAGCTATGTATGGCTCTCAACATGCTTTTACTTGTATACGAATGGATAATGTGTCTATGACCTAATAGATGAATATGCAGAAAATGACATGAGGAAATAATGGTTTATAGCAATTCTCAGATAAGTATGAGATGCCTACACTTAATTTTGTTGTTTACACCTATAGGTTACAGGTCAATGATATGTTTGACGAAATTTCTATCATGACTAGTAGAGGTTTGGTTAAGGTCTTGTTGAGCTTATTGTTTTTGCATCATTGTTTCCCTTTACTTTTATTGATTTCAAGCTTTCATTCCATTATGGGCAATGGCCTGGGCTCTGGGCCTAAAAACGTGGCTTAAATCCCGAATTCGCTGGCACAGAACTGGCAAGTTTGGTCCACAATCGTTGGCATGCAGGCCTATAAGCGTGACTTTAGGTCTCTGATCGCTCCCTTGCCCATAGCATGAGAGCGATTATGGCCTCAGAGGTCCAAAACAGCAGTGGGAACCAAGGACGGGCTGTCCGAGTGGCTAACTTGTCTTCTGAGGGTTTTGTTGATGATGTTGGATGACTGTGTGTCATGTTCCATCGATTCCACTTCCTTAAGGTTACCTAGGAGGTCGAATCTGATCGTAGTAGCCTCTCGTATCATGTTTACCCCAGACGGCACGGTTACTTGGGTGGATGTGGGAGGAGGGTGTTACAACTTGCTTCTCCAAAGAATGATCTTCTCTCTTATGCCAAGCTAGAGAAGCCAAGGTAAAAAGTCCTTTTGCTTGAGTTATGAGGGTGTATTTATAACAAATGAGGTGACACTCCACCTCCCATGCAGTGTTTTCAAAACCGTTTTTAAAAACCGGTTACCGGTCTAACCGGCCGGTTAGCAAGGCCACCGATCTAAACCGGCCAAAAAACCCGGTTGGAAAGGCCATTTCGCCATTTTTTTGCCCTAACCGGTGAAAACCGGCCGGTTTAGGACAAAACCGGCCGGTTTTGTCCTAAACCGGCCGGTTTTGTCCTAAACCGGCCGGTTTTAGGCACGCCCACAATAAAGTTAAAAAAGCATATTTTTCATGTGTTTCAGGGGTTTGGGGGGGAAACTAAGGGTGTTTCAACCCTAACAATGTTGGCAATTAATGGTAATGTTAAATTCTTAAAGTAAAAGTGACTTTTACTTAAATTTTTAACATTACCATGAAATGACTCAGGATGTTTGAGAGTGGTTTACGACCTCATTGGATTTCATATGGAGAAACTAGAATTTTAGATTTCACTCAAAATTCAGCAGACTTAATGGTTTTCAGGATTTCATGGTTTGGGGAACAATAAATGCAATCGAAGCTCCAAATGATGAGCAAAACTCCTGATCTAGATCCCATTGTGTTGGACGATATTGATCCAACATCAGAATGGGTGGAGGAGACTGAAGAACTTGTGTTTGAGGCTGATTTTGATATCGACATGGCTTTAGCGAGGGATGATGCAGATTATGTGGTGGCATCAAAACTAGGATCAGTAGCGGCATCAAGGAAAGGCAAAGAACCAATGGAAGGCACTAGTCATGTAGGTCGACAAACTCGTGCTTCCATTAGGTCCACTTCTATTGTCATTGGTGGCATTGATTCTGAGGTTGCTGATCAGGCTTGAGGCATCCTCAGACTCTGAACCAGATGATGTCGATGTAGCTCTTGATGATGATCCTATGTCTAGTAGTGGTGATGAACTTGATGATTGATCATGTGTACACTGTAGACTTGTAGTAGGCCAATGGCCTCATAGCTTGCAGCATTGTTTTTGGACTTTATAGGCCATTTAGAGCCTCATTTCTTATGTATTTTGCTATTTTATCGATGATATGTATTGTACTTGGTGCCATTTTGATATATTCACCTTTACATGGTATATAAATGAGCAAACTTTGCATATTTTGTCTCTATTGGCTTGGAATCATGGTTTTACATCTTAAAAATAGTTTTGTTTCATTAAAAATTAATTATTTAATGTATTTTTTTAAAACCGGTTCGTTTAGACCAAACCAGTCCCGGTTAGACCAGTCCCGGTTAGACCGGTTCCGGTCTGTAAACTGGTTCATTAGGTGGACTGGTCCGATCACCGGTTCCAGTTTTAAAAACATTGGCTAACAATACAACCTCTTGGTGTCAAACTAGCTCACAAATGAAAAAGTAAGCCTCTCAAGAGGTCAAATAATAATCTATACATGTCATAAGGCCCTCTAAGAGGCCTAATGAGGTCCATGGGTGCCAAAATGAAGAATAGGACCTTCAAAAGCAATGGACAAGGGGTTGGCCCCTTGTAATAACCTGTGGTGCTCCAAATGACTGTGGGGGCACAAAAATGTCCTCATGGGTCTCCAAACAAATCGAAGATGCCTATACGTTGCCCTCAAGGGCTAGGATAATAATGAAGGTGATGCCACATCATCGTACATGTCCTGGATCATTTGCCGAGTGTATGGAGTACATCTCGGGCCAGCTGGGCATGATGGATCAGGTGCATCCTCCTCGTCCAACAAGTAAACCACAAGCAAATCTCTGAGTGGCTGTGGGGGTCCATGAAGTGCAATATGCTACTGTGGAGGCCCATGGTTCTCAATGCTCACCATATATGTGCCAATGTAGCCCTCTTAAGGATTAAGACCCTGTATAGGGAGACCAAACCCATAATGGAAACCATATGCAATCCTACATAAGATCCAATGTGTCCCCTAGCCTTCCAGTACAACAAGTCATTTAAGAAAACTAGTAATGAGCTTACCTAATCATGGACCACAGGTGGGGACTTCACAATGTCTTGCCCATCCATAACAGGCTCTGGGATGTCACAATGTCTCCTAAACTCCTAATGGGGTTAACCAAATATCTTATTAGGTGGTTTCTACCTCTAAACGGGATAATATAGTCAAGGTACATCCTTCAAAAGGTGGTGTATGACAGATAGGTGAATGGAGTAGGGGATGAGAAGGGGTAGCCCTGGGTCACATGCTGGGGTACAAATGTAGCTAATAAGAAGGGAAGCTCACACTTGGGTTTATAATGTGTAGGAGGGAGCAATCGTGACATGAGGTGCCCTGGCCTTGATTTTTCCACCCTCCTTTATATGCCTTTTTCCTTTTTATGATTTTCTTTTATTAACAACTCGAGGCTTGAGGGGTTAGAGCATGATGTCTACGATATAGCAGTGAATTCCCCCTTTTAAGGTAGGGTGGTTCATCGCCCACCAAAGGTTGGGACAATCATGGGTTCCTATATGATAAAAAAAGGCTCATAGAACCTATAAAAACCAGGGAGATGGCCATGATGATGGGGTAGAGCTCATGTATTGGCCTTTGCCCACATGCTAAATGTTTTTGTCCCAACCATCTTTTGCATTTTGTGGTACTTTTCATGTTGACTGTGGCCATATATGCTTTTAACTTTCTTTTCAGTTGCATCAACCTTTGGGCTTCATTATAGGGCATGACCCAAGGTGTGAGCAAGGAGAAGGGGCAAGCTAACCCTATGTGGATCCGATGGAGGAATGTGGACCCAGGTGGGAGAAATGATGGATGGGGTAGTAATGAATGGAAGGAGGATGATATGAACAGAGAAGCTATGTTACCGGATCTGTTGACCTGTTGATCTTGGGGGAAGGATCGCCAGATCGGATCCGAAACCGGATTCGGACTCGACTGGATCTGCACAAAATCTGTTTGACAAATGTTTCATGCGTTGATGGAAAGAAATTTGTCCACTATAAAACGAATCTCGAGATTCATATGTGCATCTTGTCCTTTTTGGTTTTTTAAATACAAAAATTACAAGCTTTTCCTGCAGTTTCATATAAGCCAAATTTCAATGCCTGTGCTCATTCACAACTGGACAGCGAATCGTGGATGCGTTTAATTCAAAATTCAAATTCAATAGTATTTTTTCAAAGTGTGCCTGTGCTCATTCACAGCTGGACAGCGAATCGTGGATGCGTTTAATTCAAAATTCAAATTCAATAGTATTTTTTCAAAGTGTCCACATGGTGAGCATTGTGTATAGGAAAGCCGAATTTCACGACCCCACGGTGTAATTGTTGATACATTGGCTTTCTGTCCAGTACACTAATTTTTCCTATCTTTTTTAACTTAAACGGTTATGTATATAGTTATTAAAGTGTGTCTATATAGTATATATTAATTAGATTATATAATCGTATGCCTTACTTTTATATCTATATTATTTATATTATATAATTATAGCATATAATTATTCACAGCTGGACAGCGAATCGTGGATGCGTTTAATTCAAAATTCAAATTCAATAGTATTTTTTCAAAGTGTCCACATGGTGAGCATTGTGTATAGGAAAGCCGAATTTCACGACCCCACGGTGTAATTGTTGATACATTGGCTTTCTGTCCAGTACACTAATTTTTCCTATCTTTTTTAACTTAAACGGTTATGTATATAGTTATTAAAGTGTGTCTATATAGTATATATTAATTAGATTATATAATCGTATGCCTTACTTTTATATCTATATTATTTATATTATATAGTTATACTATATAATTTATATATTCAAATAAAAATAAAAATTTATATACGTTTAAATATTTAAAATATTAATTTACTTTATCGTTGATTTTCTGCCGGGTTCGATAATATAGTTATTAAAAAAGTGTGTAAATATAAATATATTAATTTATATATCCAAATATAAATACAAATTTATATTCATTTAAATATTTAAAATATTAATTTACTTTATCCCT